>ML405622.1:0-32167 GCA_005239525.1 Nicotiana knightiana | reverse complement strand
GGGGGGGGGGGGGTCAGTGGTCGCATCTGCGAAGCGGAGACCGCACCTGCGGCTCCGTTTCTGCGGAAAATGATCCGCACCTGCAAAACTGGGCAACATCCCCTGGAGTCGCACCTGCGAGGATGGGACCGTAGAAGCGGTCTCGCACTTGCGAGGCTGGGACCGTAGAAGCGGTCTCGCACCTGCGGCTATACCTCCGCAGGTGCGGTCGCACCAGATCTTGTGCACCAGCAGTCTTTTAAGGCTGGTTTTTGCCTCGCGCGATACACGAATGGCATCCGGGCCCACCCGAGGCCCCGTCCAAATATACCAACAAGTCCTAAATCATAATACGGACTCGCTCGAGCCTTCGAAACGTCCGAAACAACGCTAAATCGAAAAGTCATACCCCAAAAATTATTGGATCAAACTTAAGAACTTTAAGTTCCTGAATTCACTTTCAACACGCCGAAACGTACCTATACTACTCGGAATGACACCAAATTTTGCAAGCAAGTCATAAATGACATAACAGAACTATTCCTGGTCTCGGAATTCCGTTTGGATCTCGATAACACTAAAACATGTTCCAAACCTCAATTTGAACTTAAGGAAATTCTTATTTCACTATTTGGCGCCGAAACGCTCCCGGATAATCCAAAACCCGTTCCGAACACACGCCCAAGTCCGAAATCATCATACGAACCTATCGGAACCTTCGATTCTCGATTTCGAGGTTGTTTACCAAAAGTTTTGACCGAAGTCAAACTTGGCCTTTAAGGCCAACCTTAAGGAACTAAGTGTTCCTATACCACTCCAAACTCCTCCAAACCTCGAACCACCCGTCCCCGCAAGTCATAAATCAGTAAAAGAAACTACGGGAGGTCTCATTTAGGGCACGAGATCCTAGAATATAAAACGACTGATCGGGTCGTTACACATAATACATGAATTTAAAATAAAAGGACATCATCAAAACTTACACAAATGATCAATATTGTCATTTTAGTTAGATAATTATGTATTATGGTTTAAAAGTATTTAATGTAATGGTATATTAAAGAACATTTCTTTGTGGACAATATCTTTTTGTGTATATTTACTCCTAATGCTTTGGTTGCTCGGTCTTAACCAGAACTATTGTTGTAGATCTTGATATCCCTCTTGAAAGTGCAACATACAATTGTTCGTGCAAGAAAATATATTGCGGTAAATACAATCCAATATTTAGGATGTTTGTCCTTGTGCTTTATTTATTATATTTGCAAAATATAAGCATACTAAAAATTATTTTCACACAAACTTAAAAGGATATTCCTTAGTTTCGGAAGACGAAAGTTGAATTTAGGGATAAGAATTTACTTAGAAGCATATTGACCAGTATCATAATTTTTACATGTGTGACGTTATTCTCAAAACTTTTATATACACACTGTGTGCTATTACATAAGCTACTCGGTGTATTTAAGTTTTTTAGTAGCATGACAACCATATTAATATATTGTCAATACGGAGGATTCTGATGAAAATTGATTTTATCAGACCTTCCTACATATTTTTAAGAAGAATATAATAGACAAATTTATTAATTTAAAATATTAAATATTAAAAATTAGCATAGAAGGTATTATAGTCCAAAAAATAAATTATTGCAGTTATGTCTTTTCCCTATGAGTTCTTCCGTTTAATATTTTAGGACTATTTTGGTATATTAAATTTTGTATTTATGCTTTTATAATAATATAGGCTCTTTTTTTTCCTAAATGGATTCAGACTGTCCGATATAATACATTCTCAAATTAAATTAGTAATAGGAAATTATAATATATTTTTAAATTAAATTAGTAATAGAAATTTTTAAGAAGTATGTCTTAAAAGTAATAGGATTGCATGACTAAAGATATTTACTTGTTCAATTTTATATGAATTAGACAGCCGGAAAGTAATTATACTAATAGGATTCTTAAAGGTAATCATGTAGGATTACTAACGTATAGTATTATGTCCTAAAACTAATAGGATGATAAGGTATAATATTATGTCTTTTTATTATGAGTTACTATGCTTAATATTATAAGGTTATTTTTGTAAACTGGCATTTTACTCATGCTATTATAATAACTAGTTTCCACAAACGTGCGATACACGTTAATGATAGTATGTAGACATTTAGCCTTGCTGGGAACCTTTGGTGACGTAATCCATTCTCACGTTAATGATAGTACGTAGACATTTAGCTTTGTTGGGAACCTTCGGTGGCGTAATCCATTCTCATCCCCGACCTCTCTATTCTCTCGATTTTACCCATTTTCCAAAACCCTTTGTCACGATCCGAATTTCCCACCGTCGGGACCGTGATGGCGCCTAACGCTATTCTTGCTAGGCAAGTCAACATCATAGGGTTCCACATTTAAAACAATTAAAAACATATGAGAAGTCTAATACTATCCATTAAATGATACCAAAATAACGGATGAAGTAATAAAATGATATCACGAAACTAATGCTAATATCTAGCTACCCAGGGCTTGGAGTCACAATTCACGAACTACTAAGAAATTTACTATAAGTATTTGGCTCAGAAAAATATATGACTTTTTTGAATTAAATAAAACAGTAAATAAATAATATGGAGAAGACTCCAGGAACCTGCGGACGTCAGTAGATCTACCTCGTGTCTCCGTGCGAACAATCAGCTACTACTCGAAATCAACTCTAACCGGAACCTGGATCTGCACAAGAAGTGCAGAGTGCAGTATCAGTACAACCGACCTCATGTACTGGTAAGTGCCGAGCCTAACCTCGACGAGGTAGTGACGAGGTTACAACGAAGCATTTATAATATAACCTGTATATAGCCTTTAATAAAGCAAAAAGGAAGTACTAAACTAAATGAAACTGTAACTTGCAATAAATTAATAAATAACTCAGCTATCTTTCCAGATCTCAGCTATAACCAATCCTTACGATAATTTCCATGTTACAATTTAAATAACGGTAAGAGCAGAATATGGAAACAACAAAATAGAACAGTGGGTATTCCAGTTTCCTTCATATAACCAGTAACAACATGAACCTCCTCCTTTTTTACTCCTTATTGCGGCGTGCAACCCGATCCCACCTGTCCACCCTTATTACTCCTCAATATATATATATATATATATACACACACACACACACATCACCCTTATTCCTCCTGTTGTGGCGTGCAACCCGATCCCACCTGCCCACCCTTATTACTCCTTGTTGCGTCGTGCAACCTGCTCCTACCAGACAATCACATTTAACCATTTATAATAAGGGTTTCACAATTTAGATCAAAATACCTCACAACATTTTATGTCTCAACCAATGTAAACAGAAAGTTGTACCATTAAGAGACTTCCCAATTATTACTACACAGAGAAACCAACCGGAATGTATCATGAAACACTCACAACCAGCTCAACCATTAATATACCACAATGAAGCTAAGGAACAATTAATACTTTAAAATAGGTGAAAAAATATATAACGAAACAATTAGACAGAAAACAAGTAGACATGGAAGCATCAAAAATCCTGAAACAGTTAAGATAGGAATATAATAAACTGAAAACGGGGAAGGGAACATGCTAAATAGATAATTTGGTGGCTCATAGGTACCTTCCACCTCACTTATATGTCACACACATGAATTTTCACATAGCAATTAAGTCGGGATTCCTAATCCCTCAAGTCAAGGTTAGACCAAACACTTACCTCAATTTCGCAGGCCACTCACTGCTCATTTACAGCTTTTCCTTTCGAATTCACCTCCAACCCACTCATATCTAATCATAATTAGTTAATACAATTAATTAGTGCTAAATGAACTAACTTTAGTGCAAAATTATGGTTTCCTAAGGTTTCCCAAAAAAAGTTAAAAACCGACCCCGAGCCCGCTTGGTCCAAACTCGGGGTTTGGACCAAATTCTGTTTACCCATTCACCCCCGAGCCTGAATATGTAGTTATTTTCGAAATTCAACCCCAATTCGAGGTCTAAATTCTAATTTTACAAAATTTTCTAATTCTACCCAAACCCTCAATTTCTACCATGAAAACCCTTGATTTTTGATTGAAAAGTGATGGAAAATAATGGGTAATCGAAAGAAAATAGTTTAGAATCATTTATCAACACTTTGGGGAAGAACTTGTATATTGAAAATCGCCGCTAGGTCTTCTTGGTTTTGAAAATATGAAATAATGGCTTTGTCACGACCCGATTTCGGAGTCGTGTTGGCGCCTGTCGTGGAACCAGGCAAGCCGCCCCTTTATTCTAAGCTAAATTCAATTTCCAGCACACAAGGTGCAGGGGGTAACGTGAGTACACCAACTCAAAAGTAACGAACCCAAACTATGACCTGAGAGGTAGTGACGGACAAAATCTCAGAAATTACAATAAACAATATACAGAAATTAGACATGCTAACATTTTATCAGAATGAGTAAATATGCCAAGTATGCCAATACTCTACATGCCATCATAAAAATATATGTATGAAACCAGTGTGGATATGCACATAGTGCTCACAACCCTCACACAGCATTCCACTCAGTACCGTATATGGCTCTCAGGCCCAGGGAAAAGTCCATCCCGGAATGTACATAATCATTGGTGAATGTAGTCACTCCGTACTGAGGAAAAGGCCAATCCGGCCCCACGGAGAAAGTCCATCTTCGGAATACAACACTCGGACAAGATCCATATCCAAGGACGATCCATCCCTCACATAACATCCACTTCGGACACGATCCATGCCCAGGGAAAATCCATCCCTCAACATCAATGCGCTCACTGGGGTGTAAAGACTCCGGAGGGCCCTAGTGGCCCACGTGCTATATCAAGCCAACAAAGGCATGATTTAAGTATCGCTGCGGTGTGCAGTCCGATCTCATAACTGTCTCAATAATAGGCTCTCGGCCTCACTCAGTCATTACTCTCCAGTCTCACTCACATGGATCACATATACATCCATCAGCCCGAAATAATGATAAGTATGCATATAATTAACAATACTGAGACTGAGGTATGAAGTGATATGCTATAACAGGATTGAGTATATGAAATCAAATAATCACAAATTGAGACAGTAATATACGACCACTCGGGTCTCAGCATTTTCAGCGTGAAGCCTAGAATTTATACTTATCATGATTCCTAACAGGTTCATAATTACCACATTAACAGAAGCACATATATCATCAGGGAATAATCACTAAGAGGTGCTATGGGATAAGCCAGGCCACAAATACTCGGTGCACGCCCGCACGCCTGTCACTTGGCATGCGTGTCACCTAGATTATAGTCATAAATCATTTAGCTCGGGGTTTCGAACCCTCAGAACCAAGTTTGGAAACGTTACTTACCTCAAAACCGGCTAAAATACTATTCCGCAGTGCCTTTGCCTCTAAATTCGGCCTCCGAGTGCTTCAAATCTACCAAAAATCAAATGTATATTATTATAATATGCCAAGGAACGAACCCTAATCGAAATTTATAAAAAATACTCAAAAATCCCGAAATTGGTCAAACCCGACCCCCAAACCCACGTCTCGAAACTCGGTGAAATTTACACCACAAAAATCCTTGTCCTCCCACGAGTCTATACATACCAAGAACACTGAAATCAGAGTCCAAATGACCCCTCAAATTCCCATTTTAAGGTCTCTAAACCACAAGCCCTAATTACCTATTTTAGCACTATTTTCCCCTAAAGTTCCACCACTAGTCCGACCTTTAATCACATATAAACGAGTTTTAAGTCCAAAATCCTTACCTCAATAAAGAACTATCGATTTCCCTCTTCAAAAACCCTTCAAAAGCTTCAAACCCGAATAACAATGGTGAAAGAATGGCCAAAATTTGCTAAGGGTTCTATTTATAGGTTCTGCCTAGCGATGACCGCACCTGCGGTCCTTTTCTCGCACCTGCGGACTCGCACCTGTGGTCCCAGGTGTGCACCTGCGAAAATGACTTAAGTCCGAACTCCGCACCTGCGGGATCGCAAGCGCGACCAGGCGTCCGCACCTGCGCTCCTTGGCCAGGTCCCCCTCTTCCGCACCTGCGATAAATCCTCCACACCTGCGACTCCGCAGGTGCGGTCCAAGTCTCGCACCTGCGACCTTTGCTGACCCAGCCAACTTCGGCATCTGCGGAGCCTTGTCCGCTTCTGCGGACTCGCACCTGCGGTTCCCCATCCGCAGGTGCGGAAATACCAGAAAGTTTCCCACCAGCAACTCCAAAATGCCAAAAATCATGCCGTCACCCATCCGAACTCAACCCGAGGCCCTCGGGACCCCAACCAAAAATACAAACAAGTCATAAATTATCACCCGGACTTAGTCGAACTCTCGGAACACCCAAAATAACATCGAAACATAATATTAACCCATGATTCAAGCCTAAAGATATTCAAACTTTCGAAATTCACCAACGATGCCGAAACTACGCAAACCTCGTCCGAATGATATGAAAATTTGCACACACATCCAGAATGACGCTACAAACCTGCTCTAATTTTCCGGAATTCCATTCCGACCCCGATAGCCTATTTTTCACTGCCGACCGGAAATTGCCAAAAATNAGGTCGTTTACCTATAAGTCAATTCCCGGTTGACTTTTCCAACTATTGAGCTCATTTAAGAGACTAAGTGCCTTAATTCTCACCACGACCACTCTGAACCCGATTCAACCAACCTAACACCACACAAAAGAGATGAACCACACAAGCAATGAAGCAGAAATGAGGAAAACGGGCTAAACTCTCGGAACGACCGTCCGGGTCGTTACATGCTTATTCCCGTGTTACTGTTCTATTTTTAATCGCTACGCAGGCCTTCATCGCGTTCGCGATGGGCCTGTCGCGATCGCGGAGTGTTACGGCCCAATGGCCTTCGCGTTCGCGTAGGTAGGCTCGCGTTCGCGATGCTTTGCGGCCTTTGGTCATCGCGTTCGCGACCAGATGGTCGCATTCGCGTAGAAGAAACGGACTCCCCTCCCCCAGGTCCATTAACACATCGCGTTCGCGTAAGTCAGACCACGTTCGCGAAGGGTACTCCCCCAGTGCTTCGCATTCTCGTCCAAGACTTCGCGTTCGCGAAGAACAAAACAACCCCGAGTTCATTTACTCTTCGCGATTGTGAAGAGGAACAAGTCAGTGCACCAGTAGCAGTTATGACACCAGAAGTTTATAAGTCCGAAACACCCCGTAGCCTATTCAAAACTCGCCCGAGCCCTCAGGGCTCCAAATCAAACATGCACGCAAGTCTAAAAATATCATACGGACTTGCTCGTGCGATCGAATCACAAAAATAACACCTAAAACTACGAATCTAACATCAAAAATCATGATTTTTTTCAAGAACACTTCAAATTCACTATTTTCTCAATCGAATGTCCGAATCACGTCAAATGAACTCCGATTTCCACCAAATTTCATAGATAGGACTTAAACATTATAACAAATCTGTACCAGGCTCCGGAACCAAAATACGGGCCTGATACCAACGAGTTCAAACATTAATTCTTTTCGTTATTTCCTTTAAAATTCAGTATAACAATTTTCTTCAAAAATTCATTTCCAAAGCTAGGGGCCTCGGAATTCAATTCCGGACATACCGAGACTGTCGGAACAGGGGTCCGGGTCCGTTTACTCAAAATATTGACCAAAGCCAACTAAAATAAAATTTTAACTCTAGAAATTATTATTTTTTATAGTTTCACATAGATGCTTTCCGGCTTCATGCGAGGATTGTGCACGCAAATCAAAATAAATAAAATTAATATTAAGACTAATGAACCCAAAATGGTGTCTTAAATCATAATTGGGTCATCACACCCTCCGTCAAATATTGTGAACAATCTTATTCTAATTTCTTACTTATAGGCTCATTTTCAAATCAAAATTCCTATTAGTAGCAGGTGCGCGTTCATGCTTAAAGTCTTTTATTTCGTTCTGCTATAGTGCTATATTTTGGTTTCATCCCCTTGATTCCTTGAATGTATGCTTCAATATTACAATTATTGAA
The DNA here is from genome assembly GCA_005239525.1 of Nicotiana knightiana. Classification (NCBI taxonomy): domain Eukaryota; kingdom Viridiplantae; phylum Streptophyta; class Magnoliopsida; order Solanales; family Solanaceae; genus Nicotiana; species Nicotiana knightiana. The sequence goes on along the minus strand of ML405622.1, from coordinate 24,138 downwards.
AGAGGAACAAATATGAATTCTAAAAAATAAATTATCAGCGAAACCAATATTTATACTGTAGGCCTTTTTCGGTAAGAAAGAGCAGTTGGAGGAGCTGCTAGAATCCAGGCCAAGTCCAAGACGATTTGCATTGAGGGTGAAGATAAAAGTTGTGGGGTTAGTTCTAATAGATTTTGGAGTAAAACCGTTAATGCTAAGGGCTTGGACAAAAAATTTAACCTTTTTATATATTTACAGACTAATTCTCCCAAGTGATATATATATATTGGATTATTTTGGCCATTTCCTCAAAACCATCAACGTGACGTCTTCCTAAAAGTTTGCTTCTTGTGTTGTATGACTGAAAGTATTGAAACAAGAATGGATGTTGTTGTGACTAAATTGTTGTTGATTTATTGATTTCTTTTAATATAAAAATATCTTTAATTAAATCTTTATCCATGACAAATAATCTTAACATTCATATTATTAGTCAAAAACTATAAAGAATTTAACGATATTTATATATCTGTCGCAAAAAGATAGGTTAAGAACCCAAATTATTGACATCGGATAAATGTCGTAACTAAGTGTCACAAACTATTTGCCCACATTAATCTAAATATTGGGGGAAAACGACATTGAATTTTTTGACATTTAAATTAAGCGTAAAATAAATGTCAGTAATTAATTTTGACATTTATATGACTTATACCGACATTAAAATATCATCGTATGTCATATTTTTTGATACCTAATGCTTGAAGTACATAATAGTAATGACTTTCAGCCTTTCATTAGATGATGCTCGTGCACTTGCAATCTATCTATAGTTCTATTTGTTGTTATTCTTCCTATGATCTGAGATTCACAAAATATACTCAAAATATTAAAAATACCAACAAAAATTATCACCAAACGTGAAACTTCATGCATCCAGGAAAAGAAAAGAAGAAACTAATCAATATACAGACATTACTTTATTATCTAAAGATGTAAAACATGATTTTCTTTAGTTAAAAAAGGATTAAACGGCAAAATCCAAGATAGAGAAATAACTTTAATAACTTGAAGATGAAAACATCATCTTTCTGGAGATAAAGAATATATGAGGTTGAAAATCATGATAATAAAAAAGAGATTTCGTCCATGTATTACGTCTTGAACAATTTGTGAGAGAAAGCGTTTTAAAAAATAAAAAAGGAATCTGCTAATAGGGATAGAGAATGTCCATCAACGATGCAATGAATTCTTATTAGAATTGAGACTCATTAGAAAAACGTTTTCTTGACAAACACAGATTCTTCTACTTCGATCCAAATTTGGCAATAAATCAAAATTGTGGTTAATGACAATTATGTTCACCTTTAACTTGTTTGATTAGACAAATATTTAAGGGCATAAAAGTTAATCAATATTTTAAGAATATTTTGATTGTTCAACATTTAGTTTGGAACATTCATGTTTTTATAATAATATAGATAAATATAGATATAGATATGCAAAACAAAGACGGATAACTACTTTCAGCTAGCATTTTGATGAGAAACAACAAGTTTAATATACAGAAAAAGAAATAAAGGGGTGATTGGAGAAAATAGATAACACGACTTACAAGACTCAGAGTAAAAGCAGGAGATGCAAAATCTTTGGCGTGAGAATTAGAAGGAGTGTTGTTCGACATGTCCAAAAATTTCATGGCAGTGTTTTCATTAGCTATTGTGTTGTTTTATGGTGAAGATATGTATTGGTCAAAACTTAATAATCTTATTGATCGTGGTCGAAGTCTAAGCCGATCACAGTTTAATGATGAACAGTCCCCCTCAGGAAAGCTAACGTCGAGGTCGAGTAGAGAAGATAAGAAAGCAACGGTAAGATGAGTTTAGGGAAGGGGGAGGGCATATTCCATTTGAATATTCCTTTGGTTGTACTTTTTTAGGGTTTCTAAAGAATGTCCCCCATAAATAGAGAGGAAAAAAGAACAAAAAGGCTCTCGAACCTTCCGATAAGAATACACTTGTAAAGTTGACTACAAAGAATATATATAAAGCTTGTCTTTTCCACAGATTCTTTTATCCTAATATACATTTTCACTCACAAGATCCAAGAGTCTTGTATTCATTTACGTTTTTTATTATCCACGTTACTGGCAGGGAGAAGATTCGCTCAAGTCATTCAATATTTGGGTGACAGATTCCCCTTTATTACATTTATTGCCATTGCATGCACTTATTCTTTACAACTTTTAGAACATTCATTGATAATCATTGTACACGATCGACTTACATTTAACATTGCTAGGCATAATACCACCTTACTTGCATATCGAATTTTCAGATCTATGTCATTAAATTTAACTAGGATTCACCATTATCTTATCTAATAATTCGTTTTAAGGATAGGTTAATACTTTTTTGGTAAAATAAGTTGGCGCCGTCTGTGGGATTTTCTAGTTAAAATCTTTAGTTTCTATTAGATCTAAAAAAAAACACGCACACGACAATAATCTTTTTCTCATTCGCACAAACTAACGATGGCAGGAAAATGAGAAGAAAGGCTAAAAGCCATAGTAGATGTCACCTCCAACCTCATGGACACCATCAACGAAAACTATGGAGATGGCGAGGAAAACGTAACGCCAAGCGTTATGCCAGGGCGAGGAGGCTCACCTCCCCCTCATGGGAGTGTAACCGTCTCGCGCGAAAGGGGAGCTTCCACGTCCACAACTGAAGACGCACCGCCAGCAGTGAAAAAACTACTGGAGATGTGGCTGACAAATTTGCTAAACAACATCCTCAACAAACCCACTCAAGGGGCGAGTCAGAGTGTCGTACCAACAAACACTACAACGGCAGTCAACGAGCAACCCGCTTCCCACCTAACAGGTAACACTCACACTATTGTTGTTGTAGGCAGCGACGCAATGGCCGCCATCTTAAAGAAGATGGAAGAAATGGCAAATGAGAACAAAGCGCTCCGCGACCAGATGAGGGAGCACCAAGAAAGAGTCGATAAGATACCGGGCGCCCCGAAACTCCTACCAAAACGGGATATCGGCCGGTTCGTCAAACAGCCGTACATCGAGGAGGCGGCCCCACATTCCATAACCAAGACTTTCAAAATGCCGCGATATTTTAAAATATATGACGGCACCATAGACCCTGAAGATCAAATCGTACACTACGTCACAGCGATAAAAGGTAACGACCTCTCAAGGGAGCAGGTACTGTTAGTATTGCTGAAGAAGTTCGGCGAAACCCTAACATGGGGAGCCTTAACATGGTATTCACAGTTACTAGCACGGTCAATAATAACGTTCGAGGAAATAGCCGACAAATTCGTAACCGCCCGCGCTGGGGCTAAGAAGGCGGAGGCCAGAGTGATGATATATTTGCCGTTAGACAGTCGCCTGCCGCGGGACTCAGGGACTTCCTCGCCCGATTCAACAGAGTTAGAATGAGATTGCCAAATGTATAGGAAGGGATGGCAGTGGCCGCCTTCGAAAATGGTTTGAACAGGAATGGGTCGAGGGCGACCAGAAAAATGTTGAGAAGACTCATGAAATATCCCCCCCGCCACTTGAGAGGACTTTCACAACGCTTATTGTGCCGAAGTAAGAGCAGACGAGGACGACCTCAACGGCCCAACCCAACGACTAACGTCAGTCTAAACAGAGTCGAGCAGAGACCGCCGCAATGATGGACGAAGAGATCACTCAAGTCCATGTCACAACCGAGACAGGCACCAACCATACGTCAGAACGGCTATCCCACATCTCCTCGCCATACAGAAGGGTCGTCCAGGACAAATACAGGGAATCAACAAAATGAAAGAGGTATGCCTCCACTCTTATCCACTCACATTTTTTGTGTTTCCCCTTCAGAAATAATGTATGCATTGGAGAATCTTGGCCCGAAGGTAAAGTGGCCACAAAAGATGAAGTCCAACCCAAGCACCAGAAAGTCGAACGCTCTTTATGAGTTCCACCAGGAGCGAGGTCACAAGACCGAAGATTGTATAGCTTTGCGACAAGAAGTGGTGAACATGCTCAACCAAGGACACCTAAAAGAGCTGATGAGCGACCGAGGAAGAGCCAACTTTGGCTGCGGACGAGAACACCAAGGCCCACCAAAGCCACAACGTTATCATAAGGTGACCTTGGATACACGCCATGAGAGCCATCCCATCCAACTTATATCAAGGAATCAAGTTCCCTACTTCGTAGGGGATATTAAACATTCGAGGTGAACAACGCACGGTCCAAGAATGCTATCGCATCGCCCAAGACTATATATACACTTAACAGTTAAGAGGAACGGGCTCGGAAGCATAGCAATTACCAAAATCAGGGCCCGAACCCGACGAACAAAGAGATGTCATCAAGGACCCCGACGTCGTGGAGGCCACGGGGTCAATGGTAGAAGACCTCGACCCCGTCCAAATAGATGAAAACGAACACATCAAAAAGGCTTACATTGGCCACAAACTCTCCGAGCCAGGTAAATTTCATAAATTTTTGACTAACAATGCAGACCTATTCGCTTTCTCCCATGCAGACATGCATGGTATCCCGAAAGATATTTCCACGCACAAGTTGAACGTAGATCCATTCTACCCCCCAGTACGACAAGTAAGAAGAAAGTTCAACCCCGCAATAAATGAGGCCGTCCGCGATGAGGTGGAAAAGCTACTCGCCAACGACTCCATCAGAGAGTCCAAATACCCCCAATGGGTCGCCAACATAGTCATTGTAAAGAAGAAAAATGGGAAATGGCGCATGTGCATGGACTTCACAGACCTAAACAAAGCATGCCTAAAGGACTCTTTTCCATTGCCGCACATTAACCAACTCATCGACGCAACGACAGGCCACGAGTTGTTAAGCTTCCTGGACGCATATTTGGGATACAACCAAATCCTCATAGAGAAGGAAGATCAGGAAAAGACCACTTTCATAACTCATCAGGGACGTACTGCTATAGGGTCATGCCATTTGGGCTGAAAAACGCAGGAGCAACCTATCAAAGGCTGGTCACCAAGATGTTTAAAAATCAGCTCGGCAAAACAATGGAAGTGTACATAAATGATATGTTAGTCAAGTCCAAAAGGAAAGAAGATCATATCGACCAGCTGAAAGAAGCCTTCGATATACTGAGGTGTTACAATATGAAACTAAACCCCGAAAAGTGTGCTTTCGGCGTAACCTAAGGCAAGTTCCTCGGCTTCCTGGTGTCGCAAAGAGGCATCAAAGTCAACCTCGACCAGATCAAAGCTATCAAAGGAATACCTGAAATAATGACTAGCAAGAAACAGGTACAAAAACTGAGCGGCTATATAGCCGCCCTGTCGAGATTCATATCACGATCCTCCGATAGATGCCACAAATTTTTCAACGTACTCAAGAAAGACAACGGGTTCCAGTGGAACTCAGAATGCATCGAGGCCTTAAGGGAACTAAAGGCGTATTTGACCTCGCCTCCACTACTCCCCAAAGTAGAACCGGGTGAACGCCTCCTAATATACTTGGTCATATCAGAAGTAGCGGTAAGTGCAGTGCTGGTTCGCAAAAACAAAGGTACGTAGTCTCCAATTTATTGTATTAGCAAAACCCTGGTCGATGCCGAAACGAGGTACCCCCACCTCAAAAAGATGACTCTGGCGTTGGTCATAGCTTCACAAAAGCTTAGACCTTATTTTCAATGTCACCCCATATTGGTGGTCACGACCTTCCTCCTAACAAGCATTCTGCATAAGCACGAACTGTCGGGGAGACTGGCCAAATGGGCCATCAAATTAGGCAAGCACAATATCACATATCAGCCGTGAACTGCGATAAAGTCACAAGTACTAGCCGACTTCAACGCCAAGATAATGCCTGAAGTCGAGCAGGAAACTTCTCGTACTACTCCTAACTTACCCGACCTATGGGTCTTATACACTGACTGCTCTTCCAACGCGTTAGGTTCTGGACTGGGACTCGTACTCAAGGTCCCAACAGGCGAAGTCATCCACCAGTCGGTGCCTTGATATGACTAACAACGAGGCCGAGTACGAAACCGTAATTGCAAGACTAAAATTAGCTCTCAAGTATGGAGCACGACGAATCATCCTGCGATACGACTCACAACTCGTCGTCACCAAGTCATAGGGACTTACCAAATCAAGGAGCAAAGGCTACAAAAGTACCAAGCAGAAATTCATAAACTACTGCCGGAATTCGACGAATGCCAATTTGATCAAATACCTCGAGCTCAAAACATCGAGGCAGACGGCCTCGCTAAATTAGCAGCATCAACAAAAAGCATAAATGGAAAGGAGAACGTGGTCACCTTACTTCACTCGTCAATAGACCAATTTGAGGTACACTCTGTGAACTTAACTTGGGACTAGCACAACCGTATTATAACCTACTTGCAGGAAGGAATACTTCCATCAGACAAAAAAGAAGCCAAAAATCTTCGAATGCAGGCATCCAGGTACAACGTCATCGATAATGACTTGTACAAAAGGACGTTCGGCGGTCCCTTGGAAAAATTCCTAGGACCAAACCAAACAAAACGCATCCTTGAGGAAGTGCACGAAGGCCACTGCGGTGCCCATACCGGTAACTGAGCCCTTATCAGATGCCTCATACGAGCGGGATATTATTGGCCCACCATGAGGAAAGAAGTCGCCGACTTCATAAAAAAATACGAGCCATGCCAGAAATACGCTCCCAAGATAAACCAAGAGGGAGAGCACCTCCACTCAGTCACTTCGCCATGGCCGTTCATCAAATGGGGAATGGACATCGTGGGACCACTTCCAGCAGGACGAGGTAACGTACATTTACTTTTTGTTTTAACCGACTACTTTTCCAAATGGGTAAAAGCAGGTGCATTTGCCCAAATACGTGAACATGAAGTCATCACATTCATATGGAGGAACATTATATGCCGCTTCGGCATCCCCAAGGAGATGAGCTGCGATAACGGACCACAGTTCACCAGGAGGAAGACCGCCGAAGTTTTCAAAAAATGGCACATCAAGCGAATACTCTCCACGCCATATCATTCTGCAGGCAACGGCCAAGCCGAATCCTCCAACAAAATAATATTAAACATCATGAAGAAGAAACTCGAAGACGCCAAGGGACTGTGGCCAGAACTACTACCAGAAGTGCTATGGGCATACAGCACCACGCCAAAAACGAGCACAGGAGAAACTCCATACTCATTGGTCTATGGTAACGATGCAGTTATACCGGTCGAGGTCGGGGAACCAAGCTTGAGATACTCCAATGGAAGCGGACCTAGCAATGACAAGAACAGAAAGCAAGACCTCAACGAAGTAAAGGAGCGTAGTGACATGGCTTACATAAGAATGATAGCCCAAAAACAACAAGCAGAATGGTACTACAACAAAAAGGCCAAAGTCAGAACACTCAAAGTCGGGGACTACGTACTCAAGGCCAAAACACAGGCAAGAAAAGACCCAAGAGAAGTCAAACTTGGAACCAACTGGGATGGACCATACAAAATCACATCAGCAGCCAACAAAGCGTCATTCCAGCTAGAAACAATGGAGGGAAAGCTACTACCGAACAATTGGAACGTCGCTCACCTTAAATACTTCAACTTCTGAAAACGGACATCCTCCAAGTCGTACTTTTTTACCTCACTCGGGTTTTATCCCTATTGGGTTTTACTAGGGAGGTTTTCAACAAGGCGATGAAGGGGACATCTCGAAGTTCAAGTATGCAATTCATCGCTACGCCTATCGACTACTACTCCAGGAAAAACGATGAAGGGAATAGGTATATGGGAACTTCTCAAAATGTATGAATGGAACAAACAGACATGTAATATTTTCCAATGAATGAAAAAATGAAGCAACACACATCATTTTTGCACAACTCCAAGTCATTCTACATTCTACACTTTACATTCGAACTCGCTCGAATTACTTTACATCCGACCTCGCTCGAATTACTTTACATTCACTCAAATTACTTTATATTCGACCCCACTCGAATTACTTTACATTCGACCTCGCTCGAATTACTCTACATTCGACCTCGCTCGAATTACTCTACATTCGACCTTGTTCGAATTACTCTATATTCGACCTCGCTCGAATTACTTTACACTCGACCTCGCCAAAAGCAACATCATCCAACAAACAAAAAAGAAGAGAACGGGAATCCGAAAACACATAGAAAAACAAAAGAGAAGGTAACTGTTCCATTCCAACCCTTGGATTACATTACTTTTTACAAAGGGCTTGAGGACGCCTTCACAAAAATAGCAAAGCAAGTAAAAACTAAGTATGAAGGCTTCACACCACATCATTCCCATCATCATACTCTTCATCATACCAAGGATTAGAGGTAATCCCATCCACGGCGTCATCATCATCGTCCCCTCTAGGCGTACAAGGTGCATAACCACAAGCTTCACGAGCTGCCCACGCCTTGACACGAACACCGGTAAGCTCCTCTTCGGAAACCTTCACGGCAGCCCACAAAGACTTGTACACGTCAAGTTGAGCCTTAGCATGAACCCACATCTCATATAACTCCTGTGATACATTCGGGTCGGAAGAAGCTTGAGAAGTGGATGGTTGGGCCAGCCGTTCCTTCTCGGCCTTCAAGATGACGATCTGCTCATTCAGACCAGATAACTCCCCGTCCAAACTCCCAACCTGATCCTCCAACCTTGCCACCTTAAGTGTCGACGTCTCTGCCTCAATGTCCCGCTCAGATCTATAAATACGCAGGGTACCCGCCAAAGCTTCCCTCCCCGCCACTGTGGCCATCCTTGTCCTCTAAGCTAGATTCAGCTCCACGACCCTAGCGCTCAATTCAGCCCTCAAGTTGGTGGCCCTGATCTCGCTTTGTTCGAGCTCGACCTTCGAGGGCGCAACTTGCGCCTGGAGATATGCATTCTCGGCCATTACCCTTTTACTCAACTCAAACTCGTCTTCCTTAGACCTCAGCGTCTCCTCCAACACGTTGCATCAGCCAATGGCTTTCATTATCTCCTCCAACATGCTACATCGCGAAAGATGGCACCGCACGCTCTGAGTCGACAAGAGGTTGTAATTAACATGAATGACTATGCACCGATTAGGACTTTCTGTCCTTATCTCCACACGAGTAGCCCTCTCAGTGAAAGTCTGCACCTCATCAGGTTCGATGTCAGAACCGGAGTTGACGTCCCCTGCGGGAACCTCACCGCCCGTTATGGCCGTCGATGAGCAGTCACCTTCAACGGCCCGCACGAGTCCACCACTATGAATCCTCTCGACCCTAGAGGGACTTTTCTCCCTAACACCCGTCGCAATAGCCGCCTCCGCGGATGGCAACGACCCCGACCTCGCCTCAAGAACCATGACTCTCTCAGATTCTTCATCAATAATGACCTTCCCTATTTCTACCCTCCGCCTTTTACTCGGCAATGGTTCCCCACCACGAGATGACTCGTCGGCAAGAAGAAAACCTACTGAGAAGAAGCCTCGTCTGGAACGACAATGACTAGAGAGGGCGGGATCCTTTACTTGTGGAGCTTGAGCCTGACCTCGTGTAGACTCGACTAGAGCAAACTTCGTCGCGGCCGAGGTCACCTTCTGGAGAAAGGCAAGAGCGAGAGCCTTTGTCTTTTTAGAAACGCACCGACCTAACACTAACGGGAGGTCAAGTCAGAGAACGATAAAGGGCAAAGTTAAGCTGGAGAGTAGGACCACTTACGAGACGAGGTCCTAGGCCCATGACGTTTATGGAAGGATGCCCAATCGTGAATACCCACAGTGTGGGGAAACACGCGAGTTACCCAATCCTCAAGGGCCAAGACAAGAGAAGCAGAATGCCTCACAGCTGAAAATGAGGAAACCGTAAGCGGGTCAAAGACCAAAAAGAAAAGAAAAATGAAGAAAGAATAGCAAACAGAACGAGGAGATACTTATGAATGTAATTCCACTTCTCAGGAAACCCAATCGGGTCTTGTTGATACCTAATTTTTCCATATATATTTTGTAAATATATATATACTTTCAAAATAGTGCATGAGCATCAACCAGTATTTTTTCGTAATTTTTCATAATTTTTAAAGGCTTTTAACCAATTTATTTCGGTATGTTATTATCTAAATAATTATTAATTGCATCACAAATAATTTTATATATATTACTTAATTTTTATCATTTATATTCATATTAAGCTTTAAACATTTTATGTATAATTATATTTGCATATTTAGGTTTTAATTGCAATATTTCACAATAATAGCCACATATATGCATAATTACATTATTTACATAGGAAAATAATTATATTTTTATAATGTTAAATAATTATTTTAAATCATTTTTCATGCACAAATGATATTTATTATTAAGTATTAATTATTTTTATAAATTATCATTTTTCATCGACTAACATGCTTTAATTCCTAGTATGATTCTATCCTTCACATGATTCTATGATCCCATTGAGTGACACTGTTAATTTAGGATTAAGTTATTTTGATAATATGAATCCTCTCATAAGTTAGCCTAAAGTTTGATTTGTTTCATGCACTAATCTGACACATGTCCTGAATTTTGCATTCCTCATGATACTATAAACATGTAATCAATTAGTTTGTTGCTTAGCTCATGAGACTTGTCTGCTTAATTCATGTGTCTAACCAGTTTAACTGTTTCTGCCTAATTTCTTCTGCGGTTATGCCATGATTGTCTTAAGTACTAGCATGAGTATTTATCTTAATTAGACTTCAACTTATTTGACCTGTGTGCTAAATATGAACTTTGTTTGCTTCTTGATGCAGTTCTGCCTGCAACTCTGTGTTCTAAACTTTCTTTCTTCTGAAATCAAACTTTTGTTTATGTACTGGTTTTAAAAACCCACTCCTAGTCCCTTAGGTTCTCAACCACCCCAGTGTGAGCACTGCCTAGGGTCCACACGAGACTCCTCTGAACTCTGACACATTAGGGGCTGGTTTTCCAATCTCTTATGAATTGCTTTCTGAATGTGTGGTTTTGGTGTGAGCATTGCCAAGGGTCCCCTGAGGCCATTGGGAACTTTGACACACTGGAAACCTGTTTCCAACGGACTGTGGAGGAATCACTGTGTTGTTGTTATGGTGGAAGGTCTGGTTCCTAGGTTTATTTGGGACTATGAAGGCTCCCTATAGTGTAACTATTACCATTATGTAATCCATTTGATATTCTTGGCTGTAATAACAGACATGGGAATATTTAGTGAAGTTGGGGGGGGGGGGGGTTACCTTACATCTTTTGTTAAAACTGGGTAGAAATCCTGCCTACATGATTTAGTTATCCTGATTGGACCATGTGAGTACCATGCTGTGTTTAGAAATCCTGCCTATAGGAATTTCACGATCACTTTGATCTTGTATTTTACATTTGCATACTAGAGATCCTGCTTATAGGACTTTCGTTTGATTCTGTACATTAGAAATCTTGTTCATATGATCTATACATGTTTTCAACAAATGTGCATTAGCAATCATGCCTATAGGACCTTGTTGTTTGAGCTAATTATCTTTCCTAGCAATCTGTTTAGATTATGCCCATATACAATTAATAGATATCATGCCTATAGGACCTTGTTGTTTGAGCTAATTATCTTTCCTAGCAATCTGTTTAGATTATGCCCATATACAATTAATAGATATCATGCCTATAGGACTAAAAAATCAGTTTTAAACTTAGTGATCCTGCCTATAAGGTTTAAGTCAATTCATCATTTAGAAATCATGCCTATAAGGTTTAAGTCAATTCAACATTTAGAAATCATGCCTATAAGGTTTAAGTCAATTCAACATTTAAAAATCATGCCTATAAGGTTTAAGTCAATTCAACAATTAGTAAGCTTGCCTATAGGATTGAAAAAGGAATAAAACCTATCTCTATAGATTAAAATTCGTGCTACACCTAGAAATCATGTCTATTGGCCTGTAATTAATAAGCTCGTAGAAATCATGCCTATAGGATCCTGTTGGTTGATCCTGAATTCATTCGCTACTGTCAATCACTTAGGCAATATATCTGTAGGACTTAATAATGATTCTGGGTTATAATTGTGACATATTACTGCATGAAGTGCCCAGGTTCATGTTGAACAAAAATTAGTAGGCAAACAAATAGGTACTAATGCTCGTCGTAATCAAACTGTCTCTGCATTATGTTTTCCCACCTAGATATCCTGCCTATAGGATTCCAAAGTTAATAAAGTTTGTTGATTCAATTGCGTGCTTTGTTGTCTATGTGCGGAGGTCAATGTGAGCCCATACTTGTTCCTTATCTGAAAGTCCTACTTATTTTTGTTTGTCACCTAGATTTCACATTTTAAGTAACATAGGTTGGTCTAGAACTATCCCAAATAGAGGTCCTAATACCTCCAGGGCCATAGCTAAGGGACGGTAGCGCATGCATAAGGAACGAACTAGAAACTACTAGAGCGCTTAAGTAACAACTTAAAGATAGTAATTGGGTAGTAGGGAGATGATAGTCCATGCGTTAATACTATGAGTGACACCCCAACTTGAGGAAGTTACAAAGTATTGTATGGAATGATCCTATAGGCAAAAACTTAGGACCCCCTCTATACTCTTGTTTAGAAAAAAATAGATTGAATATCATATTTGTCCAAATTGCTTTCTCCCTTGTTTTTATACTAATTCGCTTAATTTAAGTTCGGCCGGGACCCACCGTTGTGGACCTCGAGGGGTGCCTAACACCTTCCCCTCAAGGTAATTTGAGCCCTTACCTGATCTCTGGTGATCTAAACTGGTTAAATTAGTTAATTGCTCTAGGTGCCCTAACGCACCTTAATCCGTTAGGTGGCGACTCTTCCAATTCCAAACCCATCCCGAAAAGGAGTTGTCCCAAAAATGTCGAAACTCGATTTCGCGAGAAAAAGGAGGCGCGACAGCATGGCGACTCTGCTGGGGATATTTTTAGGCTCTTACCATAAAAAACCTGATTTTTGTGAATTAGTATTTAAGCATGCCTTTATTATTCCGTCAATACTTGTATAACCCTTACGATTTCTCTTTCTTGTTTTATTACTCTTTACTATGGAAATTGACTCGTCTCTTTGTTTTCTTTCTTAAATGCCTTTACAATTATTAAATACTGCATTTATCATTTCTTCATCGTGCAAATACGTGACAACGTGCTATTTCTTTTGCATAAAGTGCTCAACATCATATTCCACTAATGTGTAATTAATACCATAGCAACACTTCATAAGTGTTTGTGCTCTTCTTATATATCACCCTTTGAATTGAGAAAGGCTTATTTGCGGTAAAACTAGTCAATCAGCGGTGCAGTCGACGGTTCCGTGTCTTTCCCCCTCAAGTTGTCCGCTTGAGGGTACCATTCTAGACCTCTATAAAAACCTTACTTTGATTCTGTACATGCATCATGTTCAAACCTAGCCTAGGTTAATATATTGTCCACATAATAACCCTTTAAGAAAAGCCTTGTCCAAAGTCCACCGGGGTTTCCGTAATCCCAACGGACACAACCACGATCTGTGCATTAATTTGGAGAAATAAGTGCCAATATGCTAATCGTTATGTATAAATAGTCTAATCTGGAGGGGGAAAGGGTCTAAGCTTATTTATTTTGCAAAACATGAGGCATGAAGTCCCCAAGTTCGGTATGGTCCGTAACATATCACCATTGTTGCTAGATTGATGGGAAGACCTTCCGTCAAGCGATAAAAACCATGTGAAAAGATTCCTTGAAAACAAACCTTCCTTATTAGATATCCAACCAAACAACATGTTGATCGAAGTTGTCACTATGTTCTGGGACAGAGAAAGGGCCGTATTCCATTTTGGAAACATAGAAATGACCCCTCTTTTGGAGGAAATAGGGGGATTCGATGGACTACCTTGGGACATTCCCGGTTTATTGGAGCCGGAAAATCGCACTCCCAAAGGGTTTCTGAAAATGATGCGTTTAGAAAAGAATGACGACTTGGTGTGTCTGAAGAAGTCTTATATACCCTTCGTCTTCCTTTATGAACGATACGGTCACAAAAAATCTTATCGTATCTTTCATGATGAGTTCTCCATCACTTCCTTGGGCTGGATTCATCGCAGGGTTTTCGTGTTTATCGCCTGCTTCTTGGGTATGGTAGTGTTTCCAAGAAAAATGGACCGAATTCACACCAGGCTGGTCATGGTAACCAAAGCCTTAATGGAGGGAATCGAGGGACAAACATATACTATTATCATATGATTATAGCAGACATATATCGGGCCTTGGATCACTCCTAGAAGGGGTTCAAACACTTCGAGGGTTGTAATCTTCTACTACAGATTTGGTTGCTAGAACATTCCCAGAGAGGTCAATAACACCAAGAGTTTCCACGAAGACCGTGGAACGATCATATAGCCTTTCATCACCCCATGAGAATGCCCTTTATCCCATACAGGTTTTCTTAACCGGAGAAAGCTACAGAACGGGTGCAATTTTTCGACAACTTGACTGAGACCAGGTTCACTGGATGAGGACCAGGTTCACTGGAAAGGGACACCATCGAGCCAGATCGATATCATGCAGGGCATGTGTACTTTTACCCATCGTGATTGGAGGACTGCATAGCGGGAATAGTCGAGCCAGGGGTCGGTCGAGGAAACAGAGTCATAGATGAAGTTATTGAAGCACAGGTGAAATATAACAGACTACGCAAAAGGGTTTGCGAGTCCGAGGCCGAGCACTTGGAATAACACAAGACTGATATGGAACTGATCAATGAATGGAGAGAAATAGCTACTAGGTCAAATGAAAGGCGTAAATATCTGGAGCAGGGTCTGATGGAGTTGGAAGTGAAGATGAGGAAAAGAGTCATAGACTACCAGAATGCTGAGGGTAGCGAAGGAGGACATCTAGCAAGGGCATACATGTTGTTGGACATGCGCGACTTGGGGAACCAGATCGATGGAGCCAAGAGAATCAGTCCTGGAGAAGGTCCTTCGGGGACCAAGTAGATTAGATTTATTTTTTCTTGCTTTTCGAATGTAATAAGGCCAAGTGCCATTAGAGACTTACCTTATTGCCGTTTTAGATTCGTCTTATTTATTGCGTTAATGAAATGAGGCAATTATTGGCATTAAATTCTCTAAATATACTTGTCTCTAGGCCTACCTCGGGCACAACGAGGCTCCCAAGATAGAACGTGAATTTACATTCCTGCAATATGTGTTTAAATACCGCAAACATTTTTCGGAACTCTCACTGACTTGGTTACCTTTTGTTTTTCTTTCTTTTTGATTATTCCCATCCCCTAAGGTTAGTTCACGCATACTGGCATCATCAACTTACCATAGCAAATCCAGAGTCCATCCACCACCTCCTCCTCCAAGTGTACCAAAAGGAAAAGGGAAAACTAAGATGGATAATATGAGTGGCGACAACACCGCACATGCTGAGAATGTGGAAACTTCTGATGGTCGGAGTACTCCGACACCAACTGACTTGGTATTGCGGCTTGAAAAGAAGATACTTGAACTACAAGGTGAGCTTGAGCAGGTCCGTAACTTGGCAAACCTCTCCCTCATACTAAATGTCCCGGATATCAACCATCCAAATACCCAAAACCCAGTACCTCCTCAGAACACACCCAACCAATGCCCGCAGAATCCTCCCACAGCCCACTAATATACAACCCCTCCATAAAATCATTTACCCGTACCTACACTGCCTCAACATCAGCATCTCCCGACTCAATATCCACAAACCACTTACCACTCTCCTTAGAATACCCTACAGCCTATCCCCGATCCCCAAAATTCAACCAAGGATCACCACTATACCCAAACTCCTGGCATTCACCAGAACAACCCCATATACGTGGAAACCTTACCCCACTCTACTCAACCAATCTCATATACACCAGAATCCGCCGAGAAGGACCTACTCATTAAGAACATGGCAGAGGATCTCAAGAAACTCACAAGCCGAGTTCAGGGTGTTGAAGGAGGCAAAGGAATCGAAGGTCTAGATTATGAGGATTTGTGTATTCAGCCGGATGTGGAACTGTCGGAGGGTTACAAACCTCCTAGGTTCGAAATGTTTAATGAAACGGGTGACCCAAAGGTTCATTTGAGAACCTATTATGACAAGCTCGTAGGGGTTGGAAAGGACAAAAGGATTCGCATGAAGTTGTTCATGAGAAACCTTACTGGAGACGCTCTATCTTGGTACATAAGTCAAAATCCCAAAAAATGGGCTAATTGGGTAAGCATGGCGTTAGACTTCATGGATAGGTTCAGATTCAACACGGAAAATGCACCGGATGTCTTCTATATCCAGAATATCAAGAAGAAGCCCACTGAGACTTTCCGTGAGTATGCTACTCGGGGGAGGTCGAAAGCAGCAAAGGTCAGACCGGCATTAGATGAAGAGCGGATGAACAAGTTCTTCATCAGAGATCAGGATCCACAATATTACGAAAGGTTAATTATAATCGAGAATCACAAGTTCTCTGACATCATCAAGCTCGGAGAAAGGATCGAGGAAGGTATCAAAATTGGAATGGTGACAAATTTTGAGGCACTGTAGACCACGAACAAAGCACTACAATCAAGTGGCATATCAAAGAAGAAAGAAGTGGGAACAATAATGGTTGTCTAAGGTCCAAAATATCCATTTGTGTACCAAACACCTCCACCCACATACCAACCTTCACCTCCTAGATACCCTCAACCTGCTACCGCCTACCACACCTATAATACCCAACTAGCCTATTATCATTCACCTCCAGCTCGTCCAAATTACCAAAACCCAGGTCCAATTTTGATCGCAAACCACCTAGACAAAACACCCATATTGTTGAACCCATTGACCAATTATATGAAAGATTAAAAGCTGCTGAATATGTCACCCTTATTCTCATTGTGGCTATGGAAAACTCATCTCAATGGGTCAACTCGAACAAGACATGTGCGTACCATTCTGGTATGAAGGGACATACTATTGATGAATGCCGCAACCTAAAAGACAAGATCCAAAAACTGATTGATACCAAGTTCATACAGGTGAAAGAAGCCACACCCAATGTCCGCAACAACCCCCTCCCAGATCATAGGGGTGAAGGAGTCAATGTAATATAAACTAATGAAGAATGGGATCCCGAGGGATCAATCGGACTTATTCGGGAAGGTGATGATCCTAAGAAGCTGGTAGTCACACTCAATCCCATTGTGGTATAGGTACAACCGCCAGTAAAAGTTGAGGTAGCCGCATCGGCTCCCTTTAAAGTAGAAGTGACACCACATGCAGCCACACCTGCTCCGTTTGAGGTAGAAGTATCCACACCTTTCACTGTGATGGTGACATCCACACCGCCCTTCAGTTCCAACATTGTACCTTGGGATTATGTTGCCGAGGCTAGGAGAAAGAGGAAAGCAAAGATGGAAGAGTCTGGCGTTACACAAGGGATGACCAGAACAGGTAGAATTTACACACCTGAGCATTTGGGAGAGACAAGTAAGCAAGCTTTCAATAAACAACCCGTCATTGAAACTGGTCCAGATGACCTTTGGAGGAAAGTACAAGCAAGGGAGTATTCTGTTGTTGATCGTCAGAATAAGACTCCTGCCAAGATATCCATCTTGTAATTACTGCAAAATTCCGAAGCACACAGGAATGCTCTGATGAAGGTACTGAATGAAGCATATGTGCCCAACAACATTACTAGCGGAGAAATGACCAATATGGTGGGACAAGTGATAGAAAGCAATAAGATTATCTTTCATGAAGACGTGTTGCCACCTGAAGGGTTAAGCCATAACAGCGCACTGCACATCACAGTGCAATGTGAAGATAAGTTTATTTCCAGAGTTATGATAGACAGAGGGTTCAACCTCAACATCTGTCCGCTGACAACTTTGAAGAGGTTGGGCAAGGGCCTACATGAAATACGAGCAGGGACTATGAATGTGAAGGCGTTAGATGGGTCTCAAAGGGCCACAATCGGAGAAACTAATATGTGCTTGTAGATGGGTCCTACCTGGTTCGACGTTGAATTCCAGGTGCTAGACATATCCGCCTCCTACAATCTATTGTTGGTATGGCCTTGGATACATGCCGCTGGAGCTATCGCGTCTACTTTGCACCAAGCGGTAAAATTTGAATGGAACCATCAAGAAGTGATCATCCATGGAGATGGGAGCAACCCTATTTACACCAGTCAGACTGTTCCGGTGATAGAAAACAGAAGGAAGTGAGGTGGAGAAACCTACCATCTCATCGAGCGTGTTAATGCAATCGAGAAGGATAAGTGGTGGAGTATCAATATGGAAAGCATATTGGCATGGAAATGGTATGAACTTAGTAAGGGGCTTGGTAAAAAGGTTCAAGGTATCTCCAAACCAGTACAGCTGAAGCGCCATGTCACAACCTTCGGGCTCGGATATCAGTATACCTGGAATGAATATCGAAAGTGGTCACCACCATGGCGTGGTCTATACTATCCTATTGATTAACCCGTGCGGCACATGAATCAAACCATCCATCAGGCCGATACAATATAAGGATCAGAGGAAGAAGAAGCCTTGGCAACATTGAGGAATTTGTTCTTGGAAGACGATGATATGGATTGTTGTGTAATAGTTGAGGAGGAGGAGGAAGAAGACCTCACTATCCAGACAGTGGAGAAGGGAACATCTCTCAAGAAATATATCGCTAAACCATCAAGGGCCCGACGATTCTCGGGGTAGCAAGGCTGATAGCATTGTTTACTTTTGAAAATGATTTCCTCTTTGGCATTTTGTTTTAAATAATATTTTTCAGTGTTCCATTTCGAAAGCATTATTTGAGTTATTGAAATCATTTTGTTTGACATTTTAAAAGGCTTGATGTTTATTATTACTATTTTCTTTCATATCTTCATCCCTACAGCATTACTATTTCTTATCTTGATGAACCAACGACTGTGACATGTAATGAGACAACGCAATAGAAGGACAGTGATTCGGAAGAAATAGAAGAAACAGAAGATGTAATACCTGAGGAAATTGTCAGAGAAGTGGAGAACTTTGAGAACAAGCCCAAGTCCAACCTGGACGAGACCGAGATAGTCAACTTGGGAGACTCCGAAACCGTCAAGGAAACTCGCATAAGCATCCATTTGTCACCGTCAGAGAAAGAAGAATACACTCAGTTCCTGAAAGAATATGAGGATATCTTTGCATGGTCATACGACGATATGACAGGGTTGAGCACATCCATAGTGGCTCACAAGTTAGCTACAAATCCAATGTGTCCGCCAGTGAAGTAGAAACTCAGGAAATTCAAGCCATACATGAGCCTGAAAATCAAGGAGGAAGTCACCAAGCAGATCAAAACCAAGGTCCTCTGAGTAGTTGAGTACCCAACCTGGTTGGCCAACATTGTACCGGTTCCAAATAAATATGTGTAAGTCAGAGTCTGTGTTGATTATAGGGATATAAACAAAGCAAGTCCCAAGGATGATTTCCCGCTACCAAATATACACATTCTGATTGATAGTTGCGCCAAGCATGAACTCCAATCATTTGTAGATTGCTTCGCGAGTTACCATCAGATTTGGATGGACGAAGAAGACGCAGAGAAAACACCCTTCATTACACCATGGGGAGTGTATTGTTACAAAATGATGTTGTTCCGTTTAAAGAATGTTGGGGCCACCTAC
This sequence comes from Nicotiana knightiana, assembly GCA_005239525.1. NCBI lineage: Eukaryota > Viridiplantae > Streptophyta > Magnoliopsida > Solanales > Solanaceae > Nicotiana > Nicotiana knightiana. The sequence continues at coordinate 4,469 of ML405622.1, read as the reverse complement.
ATGAGGGCTATGACAACGATCTTCCATGATATGATACATAAAGAAATAGAGGTACATGTTGACGACGCCATCATCAAATCCAAGAAGGCTACAGATTACATAGCAGATTTGAGGAAATTCTTTGACCAGCTGCAGAAATACAATCTAAAGTTAAATCTCGCAAAGTGTGCATTCGGGGTTCCTGCCAGAAAATGGTTGGGATTCATCGTCAATCGCCAAGGAATAGAGTTGGACCCGTCAAAAGTTAAAGCCATCCAGTAATTACCACCACCAAAAAGCAAGAAGGATGTGATGAGTTTCTTGGGACGCCTCAACTACATCAGCCAATTCATAGCACAGTCCAGTAATATGTGAGCCGATTTTCAAAATGCTGAAGAAGGATGCCGCAACCAGTTGGACCGAGGATTGTCAAAGGATTTTTACAAAATTAAGGAATATATATCCACACCGCCAGTCTTAGTCCCGCCAGAGCCTGGTAGACCACTACTACTCTACCTTGCAGTGTTAGATGGAGCTTTCAGTTATGTTCTGGGGCAGCATGACGAGACGGGAAGAAAGGAGCGGGCCATATATTACTTGAGTAAGAAGTTCACTCCATATGAAGCACGGTACTCTCTGCTAGAACGCACTTGCTGCGCTCTAACCTGGATAGATCAGAAGCTAAGACATTACTTCTGTGCCTATACTACATATCTCATATCAAGGATGGATCCCCTGAAGTACATCTTTCAGAAACCCATGCCTACTGGGAAGCTGGCCAAGTGGAAAATCTTACTGAGCGAGTTCGACATCATCTATGTAACTCAGAAATCAGTCAAAGGACAAGCATCAGCAGATCATCTTGCTGAAAATCCTGTAGAAGGGGAATAAGAACCCCTAAAACGTATTTTCCTGATAAGGAGGTATCATTCGTATGAGAAGATATTGATGAAGCCTACGACGGTTGGAGAATGTTTTTCGACGGAGCTTCAAATTTCAAAGGAGTAGGTATCGGAGCCGTCTTTGTATCAGAAACTGGTCAGCATTATCCGGTGTCTTCGAAACTCAGATTCCCATGCACTAACAACATGGCGGAATATGCTCAACCTGGCTGTTGATATGAGTATTCAGGAACTGTTGGTAATCGGCGATTCAGACCTGCTGGTACATCAAGTACAAAGAGAATGGCTACTAAGAATTCCAACATACTGCCATATCTGCATCATGTACAAGAAATGAAGAAGAGGTTCACGAAGATAGAATTTCGGCATGTCCCCAAGATTCAGAATGAATTTTGCAGACGTTTGGCCACCTTGTAGTCAATTATACAACATCCAGATAAGAATTTCATCGATCCTATTCTGGTAAGGATCCATAATCAGCCGGCATATTGTGCTCATGTTGAAGAAGAAACAAACGGAAATACCTGGTTCCATAACATCCAAGAATACTTGGCAAAAGAAGAATACCTGGAGCATGCAAACCATACTCAGAAACGCACACTTCGGAGGTTGTCCAATCACTTCTTCCAAAGCGGAGGAACCCTGTACAAGAGAACTCCTGATCTGGGACTATTAAGGTGTGTTGATGCAAAAGAGGCTTCCAAATTGCTCGAGGAGATACATGCCAGAACCTGCGGTCTACATATGAACGACTTTGTCTTGGCCAAAAATATACTCAGGGCAAGATACTTTTGAATGACCATGGAGACAGACTGCATCCGGTATGTTCGGAAATGCTACCAATGCGAGATACATGCAGACATGATACATGTACCGCCAAACGAGCTTAATGCAACAAGATCACCTTGGACTTTTGCTACCTAGGGAATGGATGTCATCGGCCCAATCGATCCCACCGCTTCAAATGAGCACCGGTTCATTTTAGTGGCCAACGACTACTCCACTAAATGGGTTAAAGTTGCATCTTACAAAGCTGTGACCAAGAAGGTCGTTGCAGATTTTGTTCGAGATCAAATTGTTTGTCGATTTGGGGCTCCAGAGTCCATCATCACTGACAATGCCGCCAATCTCAATAGCTATTTGATGAAAGCCATGTGTGAAACTTTTAAATCACAAGCATTCCACAGCATACAAGCCTCAAATGAATGGAGTCGTGGAGTCCGCCAACAAAAACATCAATAAGTTACTAAGGAAAATGGTAGAGAATCACAAACAATGGCACGAGAAATTACCATTCACCTTACTGGAATACCGTACCACAGTCTGCACATCAACCGGAGCAACTCCCTATCTACTGGTTTATGGTACCGAAGTTATCATTCCCGCAGAGGTAGAAATTATTTCTTTAAGAATCATACAAGAAGCCGAACTTAGCGATGCATAATGGATAAGTAACCGTTGTGAGAAATTAGCCTCATAAAAGGAAAGAGGATGAATGCAGTGTGTCACGGCCAGCTCAATTAGAATAGAATGTCCAAGGCTTTCAATAAAAGGGTCAAAGCAACTGGCAAGGTCCTTACATGGTTCACAGAGTATTGACAGGAGGAGCGCTCATACTCGCAGAGATGGACAGAGAAATCTGGCCAAAGCCTATCAATTCAGATACAGTCAAAAGATACTATGTGTAGACCATTTATGCTTCTTCATATGATGTAAATTGAACTACGCTCGACCTGATTCCCGTTTAAGAGGGGATACGTAGGCAGCCATGTGGGTTTGGTCATAATTCAATAAAATTTCCATTTTCCCTACAATCAGAAACTGGGGCAGAATTTTGAGGAGGACCCTCAAAACTCCAAAGTAAGTTCAGTCAACCGCAGCATACGGAACGGTCAGAGAGTTCATCTAGTTAACTGGGGCAAATTTTTGAGGAGGACCCTCAAAATTCTACGGCAAAGGAAGTCGCAATGTCTCTAATTATGTCACAGTTACTGGTTCATCTAACTAATTTCTAAGCTGCATATTACTATGTCTTTGAAATCTATACATGCATGCTTTGAAAAGAAACTTTAGTTTTAGCCAAATTCTACCCCTGGAAACTTGAGCAGGATCCTCGGACAGAAAGGAGAATATCAACCAAGAAAAGACACGAACCAACATCCCCGCAAAACTCACAAATTTTCTTTGGATGCAGGACTATGTCATCGTGATAAGCATCGTTGAAACAAGACAATCGCTATGCACGAAACACATTGTCAGATAATAACACTTCATTCTTACTCTTACACTTGCATGAGGCTAAGCCCTGCCTCTCTATTGCATGAGGCTAAGGCCTCCCTCTCTACTTGCATGAGGCTAAGCCCCGCCTCTCTATTTTCATGAGGCTAAGCCCTTCCTCTCTACTTGCATGAGGCTAAGCCCTTCCTCTCTACTTGTATAAGGCTCATTACTGCCTTCTCTTTGCATGAGACTAAGCATTGTCTCAATCTTGCATGAGGCTAAGCCATGCCTCTCAATCTTTGCATGAGACTAAGCCTTGTCTCAATCTTGCATGAGGCTAAGAACTGCCTCTCAATCTTGCATGAGGCTAAGACCTGCCTCTCTACTTGCATAAGTCTAAGCACCGCCTTCTCTTTGCATGAGACTAAGCCTTGTCTCAATCTTGCATGAGGCTAAGCCCTACCTCTCTATTTGCATAAGGCTAAGCACTGCCTTCTATTTGCATGAGGCTAAGACCTGCCTCTCTGTTTGCATAAGGCTAAGCACCGTCTTCTCTTTGCATGAGACTAAGCCCTGTCTCAAATCCTCGCACGAGACTAAGCACTGTCGCTTTTGCATTATTCTCTTCTCTCGGGCTAAGCTCTGCCATTAACTTCACACAAGACTAAGCTCTATCTCGTTGCCTCTAGCATCATGTCTCTGCACCCCATGGGCTAAAACATAGCCAACTTGTTCGAAGGCGTCATAATCTGAAGGCACCATCCTCATAGCCGGAAGACATCATGCCATGGCCTGAGGATCTCTCAAATTTGCACATCATTATTCAAAGGTGTCATGGTTCGGAGGCACCAACTTCATGGCCCGAGAACATCATTTCATGGCCTGCGAATCCATTTCTGCACAATTCATAGCCCGGAACATCATGGTCTAAGGACTTCATCCTCACCATCCGAGTCAGTCTTCATGGTCTGAAGGGAATTGGCATCATGTTTAAATTTGCGCAAATAAGTTATACATATGTGCTCGCAGTATACTTTTGTAGATTTGCAGGTAACCTAGTGAGTAACCATTGTCCCAACAGGAGCAATCCCGCTCTAGTTTCTTCAAACTATTCCAAACCTAACTACTCACCCATAGCCATTTCAATCCCAAGTAATCCTACTCAGAAGCTTTTGTCTGTTCTTGCGATGACTCCATCGGTTTATTCCGCCGTTGGATCCGGAACTACACACGGCCTTATTCCTATAAAACCAGGATATGTAAGCAGCTCAGAAACCGGAGTGCGGCTTATATCTTGCCAATCGCCCTATTCGGTCAAAATTAGTCATCATGTCTTTACCCGACAACTCTTTCATCCTTCCCGGGTAA
>ML405619.1:1686-25976 GCA_005239525.1 Nicotiana knightiana | reverse complement strand
GCTCTTCCAGCAGCCAGCGGTACCCCAGCTCCACCCAGGCCTCAGGAGCCTTACTATACACCTTCAGTTTCTAGCGCGCCTCCTGTGAGGGGTGCTTTCAGAAGTCAGTCTAGCAGACCTGGCCCTAGCCAGTCATAGCCTCCACGTCCTCCTGAGGCTTGTTTCGAGTGTGGCGATACACGCCATCTAGTTAGGGACTGCCCCGGACTTAGTAGGGGTACATCTTCACAGACTTTTCAGCCACAGTGTGCTCAACAGGGTTCTCAGGCCATGATCATAGCTCCAGCCGCAACCCCATCTGCCCAGCCAGCTAGGGGCGGAGGTCGAGGAGGCAGAGGTCGCCCTCGAGGGAGAGGCCAGGCCAGATATTATGCTATTCCTTCTCGTACCGAGGTTGTTGCCTCCGATTCTATCATCACAGGTATTATACTGGTTTTTCACAGAGATGCATCCGTTCTATTCGATCCAGGCTCCACGTATTCTTATGTGTCTTCTTATTTTGCTCCGTATTTGGGTATAGCCCGAGATTTTTTGGGTTCTCCTGTTTATGTTTTTGCTCCTGTGGAGGATTCTCTTGTTGTGGACCGCGTTTATCGGTCGTATTTGGTTACTATTCGTGGTTTTGAGACTAGTGCTGATTTATTGTTACTCGATATGGTGGATTTTGATATTATCTTGGGCATGGACTGGTTGTCGCCCCATTATGCTATTCTTGATTGTCACGCCAAGACCGTGATGGTAGTTATGCCAGGTATTCCGCGTGTTGAGTGGAGTGGTACCTTATATCAAACCCCCAGTAGAGTTATCTCTTTTCTTAAAGCTCAGTGTATGGTTGAGAAGGGGTGTGCCGCGTATTTAGCTTATGTGAGAGATGTCAGTGTTGATACCCCTTCTGTTGATTCAGCTCCAGTGGTACGGGATTATCCCGATGTGTTTCCAGCTGATATTCCGGGCATGCCGCCCGATAGAGACATTGATTTTGGCATTGATTTGTTGCCGGGCACTCAGCCCATTTCCATTCCTCCTTACCGTATGGCTCCTCCTGAGTTGAAGGAGTTGAAGGATCAGTTACAAGAATTTCTTGATAAGGGTTTTATTCGACCCAGTGTTTCACCTTGGGGTGCTCCTATCTTGTTTGTGAAGAAAAAGGATGGTTCTATGCGCATGTGTATTGATTATCGCTAGTTGAACAACATTACAGTGAAGAACCGTTATCCCTTGCCTCGTATTGATGATCTATTTTTGACCAACTTCAGGACGCACAGGTATTTTCTAAGATTTATTTGCGCTCAGGTTACCATCAGTTGAAGATTCGGGAGCCGGATATCCCGAAGACTGCTTTCAGGACTCGGTATGGCCATTGCGAGTTTCTAGTTATGTCATTCGGGTTGACTAATTCCCCCGCAGCATTTATGCATTTGATGCACAGTGTGTTCAGGCCATATCTCGACTCGTTCGTCATTGTTTTCATAGATGATATTCTTGTTTACTCCCGGAGTCGGGAAGATCATGAGCAGCACCTGAGGACAGTGTTTCTGACCTTGAGAGAGAAGAAGTTGTATGCAAAGTTCTCAAAATGTGAGTTTTGGTTGAGTTCTGTGGCATTCTTAGGCCACGTGGTATCGAGTGAGGGCATTCGAGTGGATCCGAAGAAGGTAGAGGCCGTGCAGAGTTGGCCCAGGCCGTCCTCAGTTACAGAGATTCGCAGTTTCCTTGGCTTGGCAGGTTACTACCGTCGTTTTGTGGAGGGATTTTCATCGATTGCAGCCCCTATGACTAGATTGGCTCAGAAGGGTGCTCCATTTCATTGGACAGAGGAGTGTTAGGCGAGCTTTCAGAAGCTCAAGACAGCTTTAACTACATCCCCAATCTTGATATTGCCTACTGGTTCGGGGTCTTATACAGTTTATTGTGATGCCTCGCGAGTCGGCCTTGGAGCGGTGTTGATGCAGGACGGTAGGGTGATTGCCTACGCGTTTCGACAGTTCAAGATATATGAGAAGAATTACCCTGTCCATGACCTTGAGTTGGCTGCCATTGTTCATGCCTTGAAGATCTGGCGTCATTATTTGTAGTGCCTTGTAAGATTTATACTGACCACCGGAGTTTGCAGCACATATTCAGGCAGAAAGGATCTAAATTTGCGCCAGCGTAGATGGTTAGAGTTGCTAACGGACTATGACATCACTATACTATACCACCCGGGCAAGGCCAATGTGGTGGCTGACGCCTTGAGTCGCCGGGCGGAGAGTTTGGCATACCTTCATGCAACTGAGAGGCCTCTAGCCTTAGATGTTCAGTCCTTAGCCAGTCAGTTCGTGAGATTGGATCTTTCTGAGCCTTGCCGGGTATTAGCTTGTGTGGTTGCTCGGTCTTCCCTCCATGATCGTATCAGAGAGCACTAGTATGATGATCCCCACATTTTAGTTCTCCAGCATAGAGTCCGCGGGGTGATGCCAAAGATGTGACTATAGGACAGGATGGGGTGATGAGGATGCAGGGCCGTATCTGTGTGCCCAACGTAGATGGGCTTCAGGAGTTGATTCTTGAGGAGGCCCATAGTTCACGGTATTCCATCCATCCGGGTACCACGAAGATGTACCATGATCTGAGACATCACTATTGGTGGAGAAGAATGAAGAAGTATATAGCAGAGTTTGTAGCCAAGTGTCTCAACTGTCAGCAGGTCAAATGTAAGCATCAGAGACCTGGAGGGTTACTTCAGCAGATTGAGCTTCCAGAGTGGAAGTTGGAGCGGATCACCATGGACTTTGTGGTTGGACTTCCACGAAATTTAAGGAAGCATGATGCTATTTGGGTGATTGTGGATCGGCTGACCAAATCAAACCATTTCATTTTGGTACTGACTACTTATTCATCGGAGCGGTTGGCGGAGATTTATATTCGGGAGATCGTTCATCTGCATAGTATTCCAGTTTCTACTATTTCAGACAGAGGTACCCAGTTCACTTCACGGTTCTGGAGAGCCGTTCAGCAGGAGTTAGGTACCAGGGTGGAGTTGAGCACAGCATTTCACCCCAGATGGACAGACAGTCCGAGCGCACTATTCAGATTCTTGAGGATATGCTCCGTGTGTGTGTGATTGAGTTTGGAGGGTCTTGGGATCAGTTCTTTCCATTGGTGGAGTTTGCTTACAACAAAATTTATCAATCCAGCATTCACNTCATATATGGTCGGAGAGTGGGTTCTGCTTCGGGTTTCGCCTATGAAGGGCGTTATGAGATTTGGAAAGAAAGGGAAGTTGAGTCCGAGGTTTATTGGCCCTTTTGAGATATTGAGGCGTATTGGGGAGGTTGCTTATGACCTTACTTCCCAGCTTGGCAGGAGTTCATCCGGTATTTCATGTTTTGATGCTCCGGAGGTATCACGGTGACCAGTCCATGTCTTGGATTTCAGCTCAGTCCAATTGGACAAGGATCTACCATATGTTGAGGAGCCTGTAGCTATATTGGACAGGAAGGTCAGAAAGCTTAGGTCGAAGAACATTGCTTCAGTAAAGGTTCAGTGGCGGGGTCAGCCGGCCGAGGAGGCGACCTGGGAGATCGAGCAGGATATGCGCAACAATTACCCTCATCTTTTTACTACTTCAGTTATGTCTTTATGCTCGTTCGAGGACGAACGAATGTTTAAGTGTAGGAGGATGTGACGACCTGGCCGGTCGTCTTAATAATTACCGCCCCGATCCCGTATTAACTGTTTTCCCGAAGTCTATTTCTGCTAAATTGAATTGTCGGGACGTTCGGTTTTGAGTTTCGGAGAGTTTTGGGACACTTAGTCCCTAAATGAGAGCTTAAGTGTTGGAAAGTTTCCCGTAGTCGGAGCAGTGTGAAGACAGCCTCGGAATGGAAATCTGATGGTTCCATTAGATCCGTTAGGTGATTTCGGGGTTGGGAGCGTGTTCGGAATGTATTTTGGAAGTCTGTAGCTCATTTAGGCTGAAATGCCGAAGATTGAATTTTTGGAGTTTCTAGTCCGATAATGACTTTCTGCTCTGAGGTCGGAATGGAATTCCGGAAGTTGCAGTAGTTCCATCATGTCATTTGGGATGTGTGTGCAAAATTTGAGGTCATTCGGATGAGTTTAGACGTGTTTCGGCGTCGGATGTGAATTCTAGAATTTTCCTAAGTTCCTAGGCTTGAACCTATGCATAATCGATGATTTCGATGTTATGAGATGTGTTTTTAAGGCTCGACCTAGTTCAAATAAGGTGTTAAGGTTGGTTGGTGGTTTTGGTTGAGGTCCCAGGGGCCTCGGGGTTGTTTCGGATGCTTAACGGGAGAAAATTGGGGGCTTAGCTACTACTGAACCAGACCTCTTCTGGTGTCTTCGCACCTGTAAGGGTCTTTCCGCAGGTGCGTGGGGCTTGATCGCAGGTGCGATAGAGATGGGATTTGACGAGTGGTCGCAGGTGCGACCTGGGTTCCGCAGGTGCGGGACCGCAGGCGCGACCAAATGACCGCAGGTGCGGCCCCAGTGAAACTTAAGTGAATTCCGCACCTGTGATACTTTTTTCCGCAGGTGCGGTGGTCGAGACCGCAGGTGCGAAATCCATGTGTTTTATTCCAAAAATCGGAGAGTTCATCTCATAATTCTAAAAATTGTTTAATGGCTCGGGAATTGACGATTTTCTGTGGGTTTTGAAGAGAAGGATCATAGGTAATATTTTCTAATCCTAATTCATTGTTAGACCATTAACCCCCGTTGTTTTCTTTAGTTTAATTATCAAAATGGGGGGAAAAACTATAGGAAATTGGTGAAATTTCCCCAACCCGAAATTATGAGAATTTAAGGGGTTTTTGGCATCGGATTTCGATTGTTTCTGGTTGAATGAGTCCGTGAGTGAATGGGTGTCCGGAAAATATAACCTTTACCTGATTCCGAGACATGGGCCCGAGGGGCGTTTTGGTCATTTTACTTAATTTCGCGCCATAGCTTTGAATTAAATAGTAGAATCAGTTGCTTGAGATGTTATTTACGATATGTAATTGAATTGTATAGATTTGGGCCATTTGGAGTCGGATACTCGTGGAAAACGTGTGGTTTCGAGTTCATTTTGAGCCGGTTCGAGGTAAGTGGCTTGTCTAACCTTGTGTGGGGGACCTTTCCCCTTAGGATGTGATATTTGGGAATTGAATGCCTTGTACGTGAGATGACGAGCGCGTACTTGTGCTAATTATTAAAAATCCGGTTTTACTTTAAATATTTAGCCTGAGTTTCTTTCTTGCCTGTCTTATTCTATTTGCAATTATAGTCTATGTTAGCTTAGAAAATCATGCCTAGTTGCCCTAAATTGCCTATTTGCTAAATTGCTTTAATTGTACTACATGAAGCATGTTAGGCTAGAATTACTTGTTGCCTTGTATTTTTGCACTCTAATTCTGAATGTCTTCTTGTTGTGGCTGCGTATTTACTTTGGGACTACGGGACGGTATCCCGAGAGATCCTTTGGTTATACATATAATGGACTACGGGACGGCATCCCGGGAGATCCACTAGACAGTTGAGAAAAGGACTACAGGCCAGTATCCTGGGAGATCCTCATTGTTACCATTGTTATTGAGCTGTTCATATTCCGTGTTTACTCTGTTCTTGTGTTTTGTTAATGCCTTGTTTGACCGGTCTTACTTCACTGTTGTATTCATTATTACTGTATGTTTTCATACTGTAAATCCCTATTATATTGTTTAACCTCAGTAGGGCCCTGACCTCCCTCGTCACTACCCGACCGAGGTTAGGCTTGGCACTTACTGAGTACCGTTGTGGTGTACTCATGCCCTTTCGTGCGCATGTTTTTCATGTGCAGATCCAGGTACCTCCACTCAGGCGCACTATCCCCGAGGTTGAGAGATCCAGCTGAGACTTCGAGGTACATCTGCCGCGTCCGCAGACCAGGAGTCTCTATCTTATTCCAGCTTTTGTGAAAAGTTTTTCCTTCCTTACAGTTGTGTAGACATTCTGGAGTTAGAGCAGTGTATTATATTTCTGTTAGCCTGTGGTTCCCGTGAGTTTCCGAATTTTGGGGTGATATTGCAGACTTCCGCATTATTTTTGGGTTGTATATGCCAAGTGGCATTTATATACAGTCTTCTTTTAGATTGTTCAGTTTGTACTTAATTATTCCACAAGTTAGGTTGATATTCCGCTTTGCTAGGCTTGCCTAGTTATAGGGACTAGGTGCCATCACGACATGTTCACGGAGGGCGAACTGGGGTCGTGACAATCATCCCTGCTTTACTTTACTTTATATGGTGTTTCTCTTCCCAATTGCTTAGGTATAAAGGAAGGTAGAAAGACATATAAATAGGTGGAGCCTCAATTGTCAATTTTACAAAAGGCATTTGTGACATAAAAATTTTAATTTTTAAAAAAAATAGTATTTGGAGTTAAGTTAGAAAATAGTATCTTGGAATTTGAAATTATGTGGGGACGTACATTTCACTTGAAACATATTGCAGTTTTGTGAGTGGGGCAAAAAGTTTTCCAGAAGACTCATTTTCGAAAAAAATTCAAAATTTTGTGAACAAACATATTGTTTTTAAAAAAGAAAAATATTTTATGCACAAATGGGCCTAAGGTCTTTCAAAATACTGAAATAGTGGTTAGTCGAGTAAAAATTGTGCGGGTTACCCTATTTTGTCGCCCCCATTTAATCTATATTCATTTTTTTTAAAACTTTTAACTTGTATTCATTTTTTGAATAACTTCAGTTCCCTTTCCCTCTCTGATCTGAAGTTCACCAGTCAAGCCGAAGTTTGCCAGTTATAAAGACAAAACTTCAGCATACGGGGTTGAAGTTCCCCAGTTACAAAGACGAAACTTCAGCTCCAGTTACAAACTTCAGCTTTAGAACTGAAGTTCCCAAGTTATAAAAACAATTACAAAGACAAAATTTTATAAACTGGGGAACTTCAGCCCAGTATGCTGAAGTTTTTGTCTTTATAACTGGGGAACTTCAGCCCGTATGCTGAAGTTCCCCAGTTACAAAGACAAAACTTCAGCTCTAGAGCTGAAATTCCCCAGTGTAACTGGGGAACTTCAGCCCCGTAGTTACAAAGACAAAACTTCAGCTCTATGCTGAAGTTTTTGTTTTTATAACTGGAGAACTTCAGCCCCGTATGCTGAAATTCCCCAGTTACAAGACAACAACTTCAGCTATAGATCTAAAGTTCGCAAGCTATTTCAGGCCTGTCTACTAGAATGCTGAAGTTTTGCGTGATTGCCTTTGCTATTTCAGCCTCGCATGCTGAAGTTATGCGCAAAAGCGGGTACGGATGCAATTTTTTTACAAAACGAGTATAAGTTAAAACGTGGCACAAAAAATGGGTACGGATGCAAAAGCCCTGTTAGTCGAATTGGTACCAGAGTCCAGACTACACACCACTCACGTAATGTCTAAAGAGAATAACCAGAAATCATGTTCTTTGTTTGAGGAAGAAGATTCATGGAATTTTAGCAATAGCAATGAAATCTGGTTTTTTTAAGATTCCATCTTCCATAACCGCAGCAAGTGGTGATCAATTATATATATAAAGATCCCAACTAGATATAGAAAACCTTACATAAACCATCATGACTATTACAATTTTCACATCATAATAACTCCAGACAATACATACTACTACGAACAAATTAAAAATGACAGAAACTAAATGACATTAAGCAAATATAAGTAGTCCAAGCATCACATTTAATTTAATTGATATGTGCCATAACTAGACAAGTTCATCACCAGGATAAGCGCGGAGAATTCTGAAGTAAGATCTGGGATCGCTCTCAAAAGTATTTCTTGGCATTCTACAGTTTCTGCCAGGAGCTTTCATCGTCTTGCCCCATCGTCCTCCACCGTGGCGGCGGCGACAGCAACAACAATAGCAGCAATAAGTGATGAGCGCAAAAACAAAAGTGGCGATGAGAAAGGGTAAAGCGACGTGAAACCAGTGGTTGATCTTGTCTTTTCTCGTCTCAGGTGGAAGCACCTTGTCCAACCAACCAAGAAATTGACCACTTAAGTTATCAAGCAAAACTAACACTTCCTTCAACTTCTCCACCACATACTTCTTCACTTCCTCTATTCCCATCTTCCATTCACTACTGAGCAGTTTGATGACAGAGAGACAAGAGTAAAGTGCAAAGACCTAGTACTACTTTTAGTATAATTATTTTCAGTATTTCGAATTTCCTTCCATAAGAATCTTTTTTGCCTAAATTTTCATCATCCCGTAAAATATTCTACTTTAAATAGCTTTCTCACAATATTTTACGGTAATTATATTTGCCACTTTTCTTTGTTGTGTTGCACAAAGATTATTTTATTATACTTTAATTATTAAAATAGTCAGTTTGACAAGATTTTATAAAACCTTCACCTGAAAGTCTATTATGGGTTTGACATTATTTAATTTACTAGCTTTAGTGTACGTGCATTGCACTTCTGGTTAGCGTCAATAATGAAAATATGTGTATATGAAAAATATGTTATATATATATATATATAAATCAAGTTATCAAATGCTAAGTTTTAAAATATGTACACTAAGTTAATATTTTAAAATAAGTAACTTTGGAAAGAGAAAAGTATAGGGAGTTGTCATTTATTTGAACGAATACCTGAAAAAAATTAATTAATGACAACTAACTTAGAATATATTTTTTCTTCTAATGTTTCATTCTTATTGTTTTTAACGTTTGCATTTTATCAGTTTGACTCTTACTACTATATTATAATCTATTTTATTATAAATTTTGAAAAGAATGACTTGAATTTTTTGCAAAATTGGTTAAATCAAAGACTTTTTTGGTTAATTAGGATTGTTCTTAATGTCAAAGAGATTTTTTTGTTGTTGATTCAAATCTTAATAATAGCTCATCCCAAGTTTTAAATATTTAATTGTAATTATAATTTTTATCTAATAAGAATTTTACGTTCAATATAATAAATAAAAAAGCAGGGTACGCGCATCACGCGTGTACTATCTCAATGAGTATTTGAGTTATGAAATAAAAGTATAAGTTCCTGACAATAGTCATTAACATTGACATTTTACATATAACTAACTCAATTAAGAAAAAAAATATCTCATAGAAATTCTCAATCATCAGTTAATAATTTAACTTAAAATTTATGCCACTTTTAATAAATAAAGTTAGCATGCTTCCTTAACATAAATAGTTGATAGAACTTCACACATATAACAAACAACTAATAATCCATGAATTTCAGATGAACACAAAATTAAAGTGCCCTGAAAATGAGAAAAGACATTCAAAAAGAATACTAAAGTAAGCTAGTAGAATACATTCGAGAATGACTCAGAATTATATTTGAAAGAGTATACGACGTATCATTATTCAAGTAGAATTAGTATTTAAATAATTCTAATATTGATTAACTCCATTTGTCGTTATACTTGAAAATACTTAGTTTTATAACAATTCTAAAATTTATTTTTAAAAGGTAAAATGATCGAGACACATTTTGATTGGAGAACACCTATTTCTTCTTAATTCGAAGGGCAGATCTTTAGAAAAAATCTTACAAAATTTCTTGTAATTCCTGTAACATGATATGAATCTAAAACGATTGATATATCTGTTTTTGGTAATTAAATTTTGATATTTATTATACATTTTTATTATGATTCTTCAAAAGGCCATCAGTAAAAATATTTATATTTTTTTAGAGATTTGGAATAAAGAGGGTAGTCATATAGTTTTTAGAAGAAACTGGCTCACACGTAAAACATTTGAGCACATATATTTTATATTAATTTGAAGGGTATATCCTTTGGGGTAAGCTTACAAATATTGTAGTCATTTTTGTGACATAATATTAAATCTAACATGGTCAAAATCGTTATATATTTTTATTATAATTCTTCAAACAATCATCAAATTAACACTAACTAAAAAAATATATCTTTCTTTTAGAGCTATTAGAATGAACGGCTAGGTCATATAGTTTATAGGAAAAAAATGAATAATTAAGCAACGATGTAAGGTCTAAAACTGACTAATACTAAATGTGTATTTTATAACCAATAACTTATTACGTATAAAAAAACTTTAGAGGGCCATTTATTGGAATTGATGAAAAATAAAATATAATAATAAATGTCAATTTATTTGAATACTAATTATTTCATTCTTATTTTTTCTATTTTGAATTTTAACCATGTTAACTTTTAATACAATATTATAATTGATTCGACGTTATTTTCTAATTTCTTTCATCATCGGTGGCCTTTTTTATTGAAATATATCTATTTAAGCCAAGATTTTTGTCAACCTGAAGATAGTTTTACTTGTATGATGAATTTAAAAAATAATAAAATAATTTTTTTTTGCTAATTAGCTATTCCAAATACTTAATTATTTATTTTTAGCAATAAGAGATAATTATATTTTATTGGTTTAAATTCTAAATATTAGCTCATACCAAATTTTAAATCATCGATTATAATTATAGTTTATCGAATAAAAATTCTTTATTTGTCAAATTTTAAGAAAATCAAATGAGTGAGAAATAATTTTGTATATTGTAAAGTATTTTAGCATAAAAAAGTGTTTCACCTAATCAAACCATAAAAAAAGTTACTCCGTCATCTTCCAAGAATGTCGTACGTCCTCTTTCTTTTTTGATTGAATTTTTGGTATCTGTTCAAAGGGATAAACTTCTAAATACCAAGTGGTTACGTCCTATTTGGTTAGTATTTTTAATTCTTTCCTTCTCTTGCCATTTATATATAATTTAAGTGTAAGAATTTATATAAAATAAAATGTTAATATCTTTGAAGTTCTAAATGTTAAATTTTTCTACGTAATTCAAATAAGGAAGAATGTAATATATAAATTAAGTTGATTTTGTAGACCTAAATATTAGGAAAATAATTAAATGAGTATTCCACATATAAGGAAAATAATTAAATGAGTATTCCACATATAAATAAAATAATTAAATGAGTATTCCTACATATTAGGAACATAACTAAATTACTATTTTATCCAATGTAAACTCTATATTTAAAAGATAGTGTATCATATTTGGTACGCGCGTTGCGCGTTAACCCCATCTCAATGAGTATAATTTTTTTAAAAATAAGAGTCTCGTTTCAAAATTTCTTCGTTAATGCAAAGACTCTATGCGTATTCTCGCCGAGACCGATCCTTGCTGTAAACTCTTTGGTCAATGAAACCGACGAACAAATTGAATGTCTTTTTTATCCTTTAAAAATAGATTTTAGACTAAACAAAAAAAATCTTATTCACCTAATATTCAAAAGTTTAAAATATGCTATAACTTTATTATTATTATTATTATTATTATTATTATTATTATTATTATTATTATTATTATTATTATTATTATTATTATTATTATTATTATTATTATTATTATTATTATTATTATTATTATTATTATTATTATTATTATTATTATTATTATTATTATTATTATTATTATTATTATTATTATTATTATTATTATTATTATTATTATTATTATTATTATTATTATTATTATTATTATTATTATTATTATTATTATTATTATTATTATTATTATTATTATTATTATTATTATTATTATTATTATTATTATTATTATTATTATTATTATTATTATTATTATTATTATTATTATTATTATTATTATTATTATTATTATTATTATTATTATTATTGTTATTATTATTATTATTATTATTATTATTATTATTATTCTTCTTCTTCTTCTTCTTCTTATTATTATTATTATTGTTATTATTATTATTATTGTTCTTATTATTATTATTGTTATTATTGTTATTATTATTATTATTGTTATTATTATTGTTATTGTTATTATTGTTGTTATTATTATTGTTGTTATTATTATTGTTGTTATTATTATTATTATTATTATTATTATTATTATTATTATTCTTCTTCTTCTTCTTATTATTATTATTATTATTATTATTAAATCTTTTCTTATCTGAACTTTATAAAAATTCCTAATATTTAGAACTTTAAATTCCAGTAAAATTTACTTTCCATAGATTATTTACTTTTTAAATTAATGAGCTTTAATTTACACGTTACTCTAAATTTTGAGAATATTGTTTCCTTGTTAGTATTTGTTTATTTTTTAAATTTGTAACAGTTAGAATGGTTGTTTTCTATTAAATAATTAAATAATTATTCTTAAATATGAGAAAACAAATTAAAATGACTATCTTGTCTAGTGTGAAATCTATTTTAAAGGATAAAAAGGACAAACAACATTTAACTAAGGGTTTCAGTGCATTTAATATAGTATAGAGTATAGATAAATATAGATATAATTTATTAAAATTGACATCAAATAAGAGAAGTTGAATCAGCAGGGAGGGCGGCCTAGGGGTGGGCATCGATCAGTTCGGTTCGGTTGTGAATATTGTCGGTATCGATTATCGGTCTATAAATATGCTAAACCTATAAGCGAACCGATAAGTTGTCGGTTATCGGGTATCAATTAGTCGGTTATCGATCCTTATCGGTTCGGTTACCAGTTTACTCGATAAAAATAAAAAATATCCAAAAATTTCATGTTTTTTTAATCGAAATCGTGATCATATTTTTAAACGAAAGAAACTGAATTTTTGCTCTTAAAAAAAAGAGATTAAATTTATTTTTTTTAAAAGAAAACTTTCTTGCATTTGAAAATCTTAATAACTGATCTCAATTTTCAAAGTTATAAGTTAGCAGGAGTAAATTATAAGACATTCAACAATCTAATCTTACTAACAATCTCAATACGGGCGGACATAATTCACAAGAAAATAATAAAATCCTAATCTTATAAATACTAACGAATAAGTGAAACAAAAAAACAAATAGAAAAACTAAAAATTTGAATAATTAATTTTTTAAAGTTTAGAACAAAAAATCTTAACTGAAAAATTAAGATGAGAAATTCAGAAAAATTTAAAACTTACTCTGAGGATTAAGGTCTTAAGATGAATAGTAACGATTGAGAGAATGAAGTCATAAGGTGGCTTTATATATTTAGTAGATCAAATTATAATTTTGTTAAAGCTTATTGAGATATCGGTTAAATCGTTAATAAATTGGGCAAATCGAGAACCGAACCGATAGCCCAATAGTCAAATCACATTAAACTGTTATCAAACTATTACCCAATAACCCGATATCTATAACCCAATAGCATTTTTTCGGTTCGGACTATCGATTATACCTGATATATACCCAGCCCTAGGGCGGCCTACTTGTATACTTTTGATATTCTATTCTTATAATTGTAACTGGTATGTTCTTTCTAATTTAAGAATTCCTAAACATACTGAAGATTTGTAGAAATATTCATTTTCGAATGAAGAAATTACAATGTTAGATCTTGACTCGGACTCATTTACTTTGTAGAAATATTCCATTTCGAATGAAGAAATTACAATGTTAGATCTTGACTCGGACTCATTTACTTGTCCGTTGAAGGGATAACATTTACAATTTGATTGCAACAAGGAAATATGAGCGAAATTTAGTGTCATTTTTTAAAGCAATGCTCTTATAAGGTAAAATTTTAATGAACTTTAAAGTCCTAAATATTAGGAATTTTAATTTGATTTTAAGGTCTTATATATTAGGCAAATAATTTAAATTACAATTTTGTCCAATGTGAAAGCTATTTTTAAAGGATAAAAAAAGCGAACGACATTTTGCTAAGAGTCTTCGTGCTTCTAATATAGTATATACTAGTCTCTATGAACGTGCGTTTATTCAATCTGTTTAATAATTGCATGTTGATGTCAATCAATAATCTTTATTTTGCCTTGAAAATTTGCAGTTTTATAATAATAATAATAATAATAACAATAATAATAATAATAATAATAATAATAATAATAATAATAATAATAATAACAATAATAATATAATTCCATGTAGATGAGCTTTCAATTGTTGAATAATTTAAATGTTTTAAGTTATTTGGTGTAAAGTATTGTGCTACTTGTGTCCTACTCAGGTGCGTATTTTATCTATCTCTAAAGTAACTCTAATTCAACCACTATGGATATGAATTATTCTAGGAATTAACTTGACTTTACATTACAATTGTAACCAATGTTGGTATTACCAGCAAACTTCGACATAATTCACCACAAAGGTTTGAACTTCTACTTTCATGATTGTAGTAGTTGTTTAATTAGACTGGGAATCGAAATCCTGAAATAGTATTTGTTTAAAACTCTATTTTTAAATATGATGTTTTTTAAATTAACAAAACCAATAGAAACGTGGTAGAATAAGACAAATGGGTGTACAAGTCAATCAATATTTCGGAAATATTATAGGTGTTTAACATTTAACGTAAAATATTCATGCTTTTATAATAATATATAGATCTAGATATTGATATAGATAGTTAACAAACTGTAAGAATACCTCAATAATATGCTAAAGGAAAACAATTGAGATGGTCTAGAGATACTTTAGATTAGGAGTATGGTAATACGACCATCTAATGTTCCCTGAAATTCTTGTTTAAACAGAAGATTATGGTGGAAAAATGTAACGACCCGACCGGTCGTTTTGAGCTCTAATGCATCGTTCGGCAGTTTGAGGCCGCGAGCAGCTTCGTTTCAGGTATTATGACTCGTAGGCATGGTCAGAATTGAGTTTCAGGAAGTTTGAAGTCAATTTAGAAAGAAAATTCTCATTTTGGGAGCCTTAAGTTGGGAGAATTGACTAGGATTGGATTTTTGAGTAAACGACCTCAGAATCAGGATTCAAAAGTTCCAGCAGGTTCGTATGATGATTTCGGACTGAGGCGTATGTTCGGATCGGGTTTTGGATGACCCGAGAGCATTTCGACGCAAATTGTAGAAGTTAGCATTTTAGAATAAATTTCATAAGTCTGGGTTGAAGTGCATTTCGGTGTTATTGATGTCCGTTTGTGATTCTGAGTCTGGGATTAGCTCCGTATGGTGATTCTAGAGTTGGGAGCGCGATCAGAAGTGAATTCGGAGGTTCGTAGGTCATTTTGAAGTCATTTGGCCAAAGATAGAAATTTGAAGGTTTTTGAGAAGTTTGACCGAGAGTTTGACTTTTTGATATCGGGGTCGAATTCCAATTCCGAAAGTTGGAGTAGGTCCATAATGTCGAATACGACTTGTGTACAAAATTTGAGGTCAATCGGACGTGATTTGATAGGTTTCGACAACGAATGTAGAATTTTCAAGTTCTAAAGTTCATTAAGCTTGAATTGGGGTGCGATTCATGATTTCGACGTTGTTTGATGTGATTTGAGGCCTCGAGCGAGTTCATATCATGTTTTGGGACATGTTGGTATAATTGGTTAAGGTCCCGAGGGCCTCGGGTGGATTTCGGAAGGTTAACGAAATGAATTTCGGACAAAAAAAGAAAAAAGAAAAAAACTGCAGAAATTTCTGCTGCACTTTTGGACAGCAACTGGTGCATCGGGGAGCTGATTTGGGAGGCATATATATCAAAATTTATAAGTAATCTGAAAATTGGCAAAACATAAAAGTTACAACCCTTGCATTCTAGTTTTCAGAAAGTTAAATCATTCATGGTTTGGACAATTTATCAGAAAGTTATGATTTATTGGAGATGGCTGGTTAAGCAGTTTCGATAGAATTTACTGATGCATGGAGCCGACTTTAGAAGCTCATATCTCGAAATATATAAATAGTTATATGGTGTACAACCTATCAAATGAAATATATTCGAGTCTAGTTTCTAAATCTTTAAACCGTTTGTCATTTGGATATTTCTTTAAGGAGTTATGGGCGTTTTAATAGAAGGTGTACAACATGGTAAAATTATAATAGGATGTACAACCTGCACAACGCAAGGTACAACTCGATGAAGCCTGGGCAGATTGTTTTGAAAGCGAGTTTTGGCCCATTTCTTTCATTTGGCTTGGACGATTTTGGAGAGCTCAAGGAGGGATTTTCACCAAGCAACACTAGGTAAGTGATTTCTTCCTATTTTTGAGTTAAATATGTGATTAAGGATCAAATTAACTGTAACGACCCGACCGGTCGTTTTGAGCTCTAGCGCGTCGTTCAGCGGTTCGAAGTTATGAGCAGCTCCATTTTAGGTATTATGACTCGTAGGCATGGTCGGAGTTGAATTTCGGGAAGTTCAGAGTCAAATTGGAAAGAAAATTCTCATTTCAGAAGCCTTAAGTTGGAGAAATTGACTAAGATTGGAATTTTGAGTAAACGACCTCCGAATAAGAATTTGAAGGTTTCTGTAGGTTCGTATGATTATTTTGGACTTGGGCGTATGTACGGATCGGGTTTTGAATAACCCGGGAGCGTTTCAGAGTGTATTGTGGAAGTCAACATTTTTGAAGAAATTTTCTACGTTTGGCTTGAAGCGCATTTCAGTGATATTGATGTCCGTTTGGGATTTCGAGCCTGAGAATAGCTCCGTATGGTGATTCTGGAGTTAGGAGCGCGATCGAAAGTGAATTCAGATGTCCGTAGGTCATTTTGAAGTCCTTTGGCTAAAGATAGGAATTTGAAGGTTTTTGAGAAATCCGACCGGAAGTGAAAATTTTGATATCAGGGTCGGAATGCGATTCCGGAAGTTGGAGCTGGTCTGTAATGTTAAATATGACTTGCATGCAAAATTTGGGGTCAATCGGACATGATTTGATAGGTTTCGGCATCAGATGTGGAAGTTTGAAATTTCAAGTTCTTAAAGTTTGAATTCTAGTGCGATCCGTGGTTTCAATGTTGTTTGATGTGATTCGGATCAAATTTGAAGTTAGAAGAGGAGCTGGAGCTGCTGGTGTCTGGTGCGACCGCACCTGCGACGCTTTGGTCGCAGGTGCGAGGTTGTGGTGGCTTGGATGGAAGCGCAGGTGCGATGTATTTTCCGCATCTACGAAGGCGCAAATGTGGACAATGGGGCGCAGGTGCGAGTTTTTGCTGGAGCTGAGGAAGCCGCAGGTGCGGAAGTTTGGGCACACCTGCGAGAGCGCAGATGCGAAGATTGGATCGCAGGTGCGAAAATAGGCCTGGGCAGAATGTTTTTAAAACCGAGATTCTTGGCCATTTATTCATTATTTCATCTTGGCATGGGCGATTGTGGGGAGCTTCAAGGAGGGGTTTTCGTCAAGGATCACAAGATAAGTTATTCCCACTCATCTCAAGTTAAATACAAGGTATATGCATGGATTAAAACATGAAAAATTGTGGAAAACTGGGGATTTTGAAGAAAACCTAGAAAATTTGGTAATTTGGATTTTAGCCACAATTTGAGCATGAATGTTTGAGTAAATTGTATATTTGAACTAGTAAAGCTATAGGTAGAATTTATCTTCGAGAAATTTCGGATTCCGGGCACGTCGGCCCGAGGGCATTTTGGTGACTTCTTTGAGCGGAGTTGAGGTTTATATAATTTGAATCGTTCACAAATAGTAGAGAATATTTTCATTGGTTTGTCGTCATTTGGATACTTTTGGGGCGTTGTGCGTCCATTGGAGTCGTCGGAAGGGCTTGGAAGCCGGTTATGGAATTTCGGAGCGAGGTAAGTCTCCTTTCTAACTTTGTGAGAGGGAATTGTCCCCCTGGTGAACTAAGTAAATATGTGCTACTATTTGTGGGGGCTACGTACGCACAAGGTGATGGGAGTCTGTTCGTAGCTACTATCATGTTTCTGTCCGGGTAGTTTAAGACCCACTAGCATGCCTTACGTGTTGTACATGTGATCCTGTTAATAATATTAGACTAATAATGCTATTGAATCGGTAATTTATTTCATGAGAAGGCTAGAGTGTACCTTCCTTAATCATGTAGAAAGAGAATTGACTCCTCCATGGATAATTGTATTCCTGATAAGGTTATATTATGGAATATTATTAAACTTGGAAAATGAATTTCGAGAAAAGATTAAAATACTATTTTTGTGACTTTTAAAAGAGAAATTTGTCATTTACTTGAGTATCTGTTTTCCCGATATAGTCGGGGTGGACTGTTGATTGTGCATGACTGTGTGACCGCTTCGCAATTTATATTCCGCGAGCGGAGTGTTATTTCCCCCACTCTCATAGGAGCGGGCCGTACGCCACGACAAGATTTAAAGATACATTATAGTTAATATTGTATGTGCATGTGACCGCTTCACAATTTACATTCCGCGAGCGGAGTTTTATTTCCCCCACTCTCATGGGAGCAAGACATACGCCACGGCGAGATTGAAAGATATATTATGGTTCGGGCTGTTCGACCCTCGGCAGTACACAAATATGATTATTATGATGGCTCATGCTGGTTGTCCTTATCCCGTATGCGCATGCTAAATTGTTAATGATTTTATGGATTTGAAGTGATAAGATATATGGGGAAAAATGAAGAAGTAATTGTTTATTTAAGATATTTGGGGGAAAAATAAAGAAGAAATTGTTTACTTAAGATATTTGGCGAAAAATGAACTAGGAATTGTTTATTTACTTTCAGTATTTATTTGAATTACAGTTATCTTTAATGTTTACTGTTCTTATCATCCCCGTATGCCTATTACTGATATCATATCTTGTTAAATTATTTTGTTGGACATTGGTCCGTGTCAAGTCGACCTCTCATCACTACCTCTCTGAGATTAGGCGGGATACTTACTGAGTACATGTTGTTCGTACTCATGCTACACTTACTGTGCATTTTATTGCACAGGTATCTTCATAGCAATATGGCTGACTTGGAGACTTAGACGAGCTGCATCACCCGGAGACGACCCGCAGTCGGCAGAGTCTTCCTCTATGTATTGTATTTTCATTTTATTCCTTGTCCAGTTTGTATTTCGGACAAGTTTAGTAGCATTCGTAAAATTCTTAGAAACTGCCCATGCACTTGTGACACCGGGTTCTAGGATGTGTTTGGGATGTATTTTGTAAAAATGGAATATTAAACTGTCGTATTTACTTAGCGGATTTTATTTAGTTATTATGTAATAAAGTGAAAGGTAATGATTTCAAAAATGCTAAAACAGGAAATTTAACTTAATCATTTAATGATTGGGTTGCCTGACAGTGGTGTCCGGCGCCATCACGGCCTTAATGGATTTTGGGTCGTGACACTAACAGTGTTTAATTAGGGAAAATCAATGGGAAAAAAAGGAAAACTAAGGCTTGAGTTTAAGAGATCTTGTAGGGGTGATTTGAGGGGTCATTTGGACTCCGATTTCAGCGTTCTTTATATGTACGAAATCGTGAGATGATGAGGATCATTTTGGTATAAAGTTTATCGAGTTCTGAGACGTGGGCTCGGGGGTCGGGTTTTGGCTAATTTCGGGTTTTGTGCATAAAGTTGATATTTTTTTATTGTGCTTCATTCCCCTAGCATATTTTGATGTGAAAAATCTGAACTTGATATATTTGGAGCATTCAGAAGTTGGTTCGAGGGGAAAACGTGTTGCAGAGTAGCTTTTCGGGCTAGTTTGAGGTAAGTAATGTCTTTAAATCCTGTCCTGAGGGTATAAAACCCCGGACTTTACATCCTTTCATGGTTTTGGAGTGACGAACACACTGGATGATGAGTGTGGGGCGTGCACGAATTGAAAATTCGGAAATTTGTTCCTTTTTAGGAAACTATGGAGTTGCAAAACCACTTTCCAAGCATATGTTTTATAATATTACTATGTTTGTATATATTTGAGCTGTAAGCCACGTTTGGGGCCTAGTGCTAATCTATCTTAACCCATTGGGGCCTATTTTCCTGATATTCCTCACTTAGAAATTATGATTTTTCACTCAGTCTTTCCTGATAAATTGTTTTGACACTTAGAATTTATTGATATTATTTCTTGAAATGAAATACTGTTTTGGGTCGAGAACCCCGTTTATTTATGGCCCGAGTGGCATGTTGAGAGTGTCTGACTGAGGTCCAATAATGTGAGGATATTGATGATATGAGAGAGGCCGAGAGCCTAAGTGATTGATGCCATGATTTGGCTTGTTTGTAGCGCTTGGGCTGTAGGAGCCCCTCCGGAGTCTGTATACTGGCCCCAGTGAGCGCAGGTACCTACTGAGTGTGAGTGCGGAGTGCCGAGTGCCGAGTAACGAGTGATTGGGAGGCATGAGTGACTGTGAGATGCTGAATGACTGTTACTGAGTGATGGTGCGGTGTTGAGTGATTGATTTACGAGTGATGATTTGGCCCGAGGGGCGGATTTATAATGATATTTTGCTGAGTTTTGATTATGATTCATTTCATCTTTTATACTGATATTTTGGGAATTTTACTGAGAAATACTGGAAATTATACTTGCTCAAAGGATTCTTTTTACAGAAATTGGTTTTCAACTTATGTATTAAATGTATACTGTATTAATACTCCGTATCTTACTATATGTGGATTGGTGTTCTGTGTTGTGTGTTTTCTTATTTTCAGACTTGATTTATTTTCATTATAACTGAGTTGGCGTACTCATCATTACTCCCTGCACCTCTGTGTGCAGATCCAGGTACTGGTTCTGAGCAGTAGCCATCTGAGACATCTTTGGGATTTCGAGGTAGCTGTCCAGCGTCCACAACTTCTCAATTTCCCTTCCTTCATTAGTATTTAGTATTTTGTTCTGAGACAGTGAATTATGACATTACCAGTGTTAGTATTATTCTTAGATGCTCGTGATCAATTGCCTCCAATTCTGGGGAATAGTTTAGATTGTTAGATTATATCATGCTTTTGTTAAAGACTTAGAATACTTTATGCTTATTATTATAATTTTTGAGAAATTATATTAAAATAAATGTGTAGTTACGTGATAGTGGCTAGCCTAGTTCCACAATAGGCGCCATCACGATCAGTTAGGATTTGAGATCATAACAAAAAAATTATTTCTCTTCTAGATCTTATTGTTATTAAAAAGGGTTAAAAACTTACAGCGAACACAAAATCGAGTTTCCAAACAAAAATTAAAGTTATTTTAAAAGAAGACGTTGCAAAAATATGATGATAGCATTAGGAACTTGTAATCATGAAATTTCATGAATATTTTTATTGATCAAAATTTCGCACTTTAAACATTCCACACCTCATAAAAGATCACATTACTATTTTCCCTGATCAATTATAGACAATATCTAAGGTTAACGCTAAAATTCTATATATTATATTCTCAAACTCATAAAAATAATGTATAAAGTGCGACTGATCAAAGGATGTTTAGAATTTGGTGTCATAGGTGTAGAAGATGCCTAAACTAAAGTCTGTATTAGGAGACATAAAATTAATTCAGTCAAAATAAATATGTTTAACGTGGAACGAATGAAACATATTGAAGAAACACACAAGAAAAATCTAAGAAACTCACGACAAAATCTTATTCTCTATTTAAACATAGTATCACATATCGATATACAAAATACAATTACATATCTAAACCAACGAAAAACATTGTATCATGTATAAATCTAACAATACATGAACATGCATAAGCAAATAGTACTTATCACATGAAATTATTAAACACCGTAGAAGTGAAGAAAATAAATGAAAAGAGATTAGACTTACCTTGTTAACTAAGAGTCAAACTTTTGAAATTTCTTCCAAGAATTCTAATCACAGTAACTACAAGATTCTAAGAGGTTTATTCTCCCGTAGCCACACCATAGGCTAACAATATAAAGCATAAAAAGTTATAGCATAGATAACGTAATGTATTTCTCTTCAAGTTGACAATGTATAACCAAAACACCACTCCTATTCAAATTTAGAGTCCCACAACGAAAAAGTATCCATAGAGATAAAATCTTGGTTTTAAAATTTCAATATCCCCTATCCTCCCAAATCAAGTTAGTTCTTTGAACGAATGATTTAATTTTGCAAGGGCACAAAGGACCGTCAATATTTCGAAGATATTTTCTTCGATCAACATTGAATATTCTAATATTCGTACTTTTATAATAATATAGATAGATATAAATATAAATATAAATATAAATATAGATAATAAAAATAACTTAATATTATTATTTATTATTTTTGTGATATGGCAAATCTCAAGTCAATGTGTTTAACCATACCTAATGAAATGTTTTTAACAAAAATTATAAAATCAAAGCTCACAGTTTTGTCGATCAAGCCATATTCGTTAATCTAATAAACACAATACCCATATTTAGCACACGAACACATCAAATTAACACTTTTAAATAAATATATTAACAGATAAAGCTTTAAAATTTTGATATTAAACACAAATACCTTTGATCTTTTAGAGACTATCTATAAAAAACTATCATTTATTAAAAAAGATGTTTTTATTATTTCTAATAAATATTTTTTTATATATATATTTTAAAATATGTTCATGTTTGAATATGATTATAACAAATTCAGTGACATGAGAAAACTAAATGTACAAATATATTATGAAATAATATAAAGTTATTTTAATTATAAGTAAATAACTAGGCAAAAATATATTATACTGTATATATAATAGAAGGTATTACATAAATGAGAGAATTTATATAATTTTAAGGGCATAATAGACTTTTTAAGTAAAAATATTATAAAATTTGGCCTAGGTAATTTTTATGATAACTAGAGCAAAGTAAAATAATTTTTGTGTAACAAAAGAAAGAAAATTGACTTTTAAGTAACGAACACAAAATTGAATGTCTTTTATGTAACCAAAAAAAAAGAAAAAAAAGTGACTTTTTGGGTAATGAACACAAAACTGAATGACCACTATACTCGAGTAATCACAAACATCTATTTTTGTCACCATTTAAACAGGGGTGGCTCAACGAATCTCGTGGCCTAAGGCGAAACCATATTGATAGGCCCTTAAATATTCTATCAAATATTTACCTAACAATAAAAATTTCTTTTTAAATAATAAATAATTAATCATTTAAGACAAAAAAAGAGAATTTCAAAAAACAAAATATAGGAAGAAGAGCACAAAAAATAAACTGGTGGACTATCAGTTGAGGTCCAAAACTCAAGTGAAAATTTTGATTTGGCTATCACCACAAATAAGAAAAAAAAAAATGTACATAACGTAATAACTTAAGTTTTGAGCATTGACGGTCTTAAGAATATTTACTCCGTCTAATCAATTTAAGCAATAATTGTACTTCATTATATTAAGTAATACTGTCACAACCCAATTTCGGAGTCGTGATGGCGCCTGTTGTGGGACCAGGCAAGCCGCCCTTTTTAACTAAGCTAAATTCAATTTCCAGTAAGAATACGATTTTTAAACGAAATTATTGATAATACTAAGAGTCTGAAGTTTAAAAACAATATTTGAAACAAAAATTAAAATCTCCAACCCCGGATTCAGTGTCACTCAGTCATGAGCTACAATAACATAAAGCAAAGAAAAGGAGAAATGGACAACATTATCTCAAAATAAAGAAAAACAGGTAGAATAAGAAAGAGAAGACGAGGTTGCGATCGCCAGCTGCCACCTTGACAACTCCAATGAAAACTCTGACAGCTGCTCAATATCCACTACTGGGTTCCGGTATACTTGGATCTGCACACAAGGTGCACGGGGTAACGTGAGTAAACCAACTTAGAAGTAACGAACCCAAACTATGGGCTGAGAAGTAGTGACGGACAAAACCTCAAAATTATACAATAAACAATATACATAATTTAGATATGCTAACAGTTTATCAGGACGAGTAAATATGTCAAGTATGCCAGTATACTCTACATGCCATTATAAAATATATGTATGAAACCAGTGTGGATATGCACATAGTGCTCACAACCCTCACATAGTAGTCCATTCAGTACCGTATATGGCTCACAGGCCCAAGGAAAAGCCCATCCCGGAATGTACATAACCATTGGTGATGTCACACCTCCTTTTTATACACCCCTAAGGGGGTATGAGATTTTTTCCAATTAAAGTGACATTATTCGAAATGAGATTATTTTATTTATTAGAGTCGCCACTTGGAATAGTTTATTTGGTGTTCCAAGTCACCGGTTTATCTTAAACCCAAATCGAGGAAATTTGACTCTGTTTAAATTGTCTGCGAACCAGAAATCCGGGTAAGGAATTCTGTTAACCCGGGAGAAGGTGTTAGGCACTCCCGAATTCCGTGGTTCTAGCACGGTCGCTTAATGATTAAACTTGGCTTAAATTGTTTAATTACTCACTTTTAGGATATATTTGTATTTTTAACGTTTCTTATTATTCGATTATCTAAATAATTACCTCAATACGAGTCACGCGTACGTATACTCGTTTAGTTCGACGTATCAAGAATCATATCACGCGTATGATGCAAG
>ML405616.1:0-17019 GCA_005239525.1 Nicotiana knightiana | reverse complement strand
AAAACTGACCCCATGTAAGTGAAGCTGACTCGGCCGGGCTACCCAACTCATATGCCCGCCACCACTGATAAGCCGCTCCCCTGAGCTGGAACATAACAAAAGCAACCCCGCTCGTCTCCACAATACCCATGGTACGAAGAATACGGTGAAACTCTTCCAGGAAACCCTGGGCATCATCTGTCGCCAATCCACTGAAGGTAGGAGGGTGGTACTTCTTGTACCTCTCGAGTCTAAGTTGTTCCTCCTCAGATGTTGTTGCCCTAACCACGAGCAGAACTGGGATCCCAGGCTGTTC
The DNA here is from genome assembly GCA_005239525.1 of Nicotiana knightiana. Classification (NCBI taxonomy): domain Eukaryota; kingdom Viridiplantae; phylum Streptophyta; class Magnoliopsida; order Solanales; family Solanaceae; genus Nicotiana; species Nicotiana knightiana. The sequence goes on along the minus strand of ML405616.1, from coordinate 16,724 downwards.
TACCATGACACCTGGAACCTGACAAACTTGATCTTGTTGCTCTGGAGTATGGGCGACGGGAGTCTGAGCTCCTCCCCTGCCCTGTGAAGTAGCTGGTGCACTCAGAATCAATCTCGCATGAGTTAAGGTACCAATCACATCCCAGAACTGTGCCAAGGTCTCCTGAAGTCAAGGTGTAACAATAGGCGCCTCCGGTCCCCCAACTGGAACTGTTAGCGGCTCCTCAACGGCTGCTCTGGCAGGTGCTCTAGCTGCAGCACGTGCCCTTTGTCGACCTCTGCCTCTACCTCTGGCCCTGGCGGCATCTGCTCCGGGGGTAACATCCTCAGAATCTGCAGCTTGCGTCCTCACCATCTATGAGAGAATGGAATGATAAATTTCAAACTTCAAGATCAATGAACTCGTACGATAGGAAAGAAGGAAGTGAAGTTATCCTAATAGTCCCGTAGCCTCTCGAAGATAAGTACATACGTCTCCATACCGATCCACATGACTCTACTAAACTCGCTTATGACTCGTAGCACCTATGAACGTAGAGCTCTGATACCAACTTTTCACGACCCAAATTTTTCCTCCGTTGGGTATCGGGTGATGGAACCTAGTCTTACGGACTAGGTAAGCCTAATATTCAGGAATAACAACAATAATAAATAGAATCTAATAATTTTCTGAAATAAATAATTCTTATCACATTTTATATTCCCAAAACCCGGAAATACAAGTCATAAGCTCTTAACAATTTACACTAAAACTCCTAAAAATACCACTGTTCAGAAATAAGTGCAATAGTGCAAACAAAAATATAAGATGGTGACTCTGAAACTGCAAACGTTGAAGCGGTTTTACCTTGAGTCTCTACAACACCAACCGCGCTACTACCAATCAATCAGTNTACCACTGTTCAGAAATAAGTGCAATAGTGCAAACAAAAATATAAGATGGTGACTCCGAAACTGCAAACATTGAAGCGGTTTTACATTGAGTCTCTACAACACCAACCGCGTTACTATCAATCAATCAGCCGTCTATGCGATAACCTAGAATCTGCACAAAAATGTGAAGAAGAGTAGTGTGAGCACACCAAAGCGGTGCCTAGTATGTATCAAGACTAACGTCGGTGAAGTATTGACGAGGACTAGTCAAGACACCTGCTGGTCTAATAAAAACTGAACAAGTATCAATATAGGGAAATAATGATGTACACATAAAGGCTACGCAATATAGCTAACAAGACAGTGATTTCGATAAAGAAGGAAAATAATAAGTATCAACGGAAACCATGAAGTAGCACGAAGACTGAATAAAACACAAACAAATTCGGCATGTAAATATACAACACGAGCATGTAATGACGCAACAACTTCAACCACTTCTACATCAAATTCATAGTCATCTCCACGAGGTTCCGAACCTCGGACAAATCATCATTTACGGGTCCCAATATAAGAAACCTAACACTTGGCAACTTGCGCCCTCATTCGAGTGCTAACTGCACCGATGACTCACGTGCCAATTGGGTCATTCCCACCCATACGGTAAGAACAATAAGAATATCTATACTTGACAAAAACAAGGAGTCCTGAATCCCGTAGTAGTACTTAACTACATGTATGCTTGTGCGGGTGCCCTAACGTGATTTCAACAACCAATAGACAGAAGGAAACAAAAAGGGCAACATGTACATTTTCATCTCATAAATTTCCACACGAATGAACTTACGCGGTAAGTGTTCCAGTACACAATATCAATAACAAGGAATGCCCCCATGCCAACACAAGTATCACAAACAATCCCTGACATAGCCCACCTTGTCATGCCATGTGTGCAATATTAAAGTATATGCCCGCTTTGTTTCGCCACACGTGCATAAACATGTTCCCACCTTGTCACGCCACATACGCAATACTCAATCTCGTATCCTGCCTTAGCACGCTGCATGTGCAATATCAATAGTAAACACGGCACGACTGAAACCTCGTGCAAATCCCGATATCAACAACCGCACGACAGAAACCTCATGCATAACCACAACAAGTACAACAACAACACTGGCAACAATTCAAGATACAACTAATACATCAACTCAAGATCCTTCGACCAAAAGATAGGCAAAACTAGTTCACGAGAGATAAACATAACAAGGAGAGCTAGGCGTATTACGAATCACTCAACAAGGAAGGGAAATAGCATGCAACAGCCGCACCTAATTTTATGGGGTGACGTGGGATCACCCGCGGGTGTGTGTTGGAAAATGCGTAATCAGTGATTTGATGAGTTCAAGGTAAATCTTAGCACGTTCGAGGACGAACGTTTGGTTAAGAGGGCTTGATTGTGATGACCCATAATGGGTCATCCCGTATATTCTATCTAATTCAGTGTTTCGGGGTCGGGAAAAACTCCTTCTATGTCACCTCAATTTGTGTGCGCAGCCCGTACGTGTAGCCGGGAAACCTTTATGCGAAAAATTGATAAAAATGAAAATTTTGTATTGGAAATTTTTATAAAGTTGACTTCAGTCAACATTTATGGTAAATGGTCCCGTACCCGTGATTTGACAGTTCCGAATAGTCCGTAGAAAAATATGGGACCTTAGCGTATGTCCGGAATCGAATTCCGAGGTCCCAAGTCCGAGAGATGACTTTTTAAAGAAAATTATTTTCTGAAAAATATAAAGGTTTTTGAAAAGGAAATTTGAGGCGAAACCTGCAATATCGGGTCCGTATTATGATTCTGAAGCCCGGTACAGGTTCGATATAATTTATATGTGTTATCCGTGAAATTTGGTAAGACACGGACTTAATTTGACGTGATTTGGACCTTAAATGCAAAACTTAATGTTATAGAAGTTTTAAGAATTTTCATGGATTTTTAGTTTAACTCACCGTGTTAGTGTTGTTTTATGAGGTTTGAAACCTCGAGCGAGTCCGTGTTAGGTTATAGGACTTGTGTGTGTGGTTGGACGGGGTCCTGGGGACCTCAAGTATATTTAAGATGCTCATCGGATGTTAATAGCACTTGGGAGATAGCTGAACCATTGTTGGTTCTGGTGTTTCGCTCCTGCGATGGGCCTTCCATAGGTGCGGATACGCAGGTGCGACGAGGAGCTCACAGGTGCGGAACTTAGCCCAAACCCCCAATTCTCGTAGGTGTAGTTATTTTTCCGCATGTGCGGCCATTTGACTGCATGTGTGACCCCAGACTTTTTAGTGGGTTTTCGCACCTGCGATGATAGTTCCGCAGTTGCGGTCCCAGTGGCGGAGGTGTGAGATTGTTGGGGNATTTTCGAATTGGGGAGCTCGGGAGAGGCGATTTTTAGAGGCTTTTGCACCTGGGTAATTTGGGTAAGTTATTTCTATCCATTATAGACCAATTTCCATGTTTCCAATCTTAAATCCAACCTTTAATTTCGAAAATTTTGGGTAGAAAATGGGATAAACTTCATAGACCAAATTATTGAGGTTTGATTGGGTTTTTGACCTCCGATTTGTGAGATTTTCATATGTTTAGACTCGTGAGTGAATGGGTGTCCGGAAAATATAATTTTTACCCGATTCCGAGACGTAGGCCCGGGGAACGTTTTTGGCGAATTTCCTAATTTCGCGTACTATCTTCGGAGATATTAATTATTTTATTTCCTTGTGATGATATTTACTCTATGCAATCAAATTGTCTAGATTTGGGCCACTCGGAGTTGGGTACTCGTGGCAAGAGCATGGTATTGAGTTGATTAGCATAGTCGAGGTAATTATCTTGCTTAACCTTGTGTGGGGGAACTACCCCTTAGGATTGAGTCTTCTCTGTTGATTGTAGTCCGCGTACGCGAGGTGACGAGTGTGTACTCAAACTTATTTGCAAATAGATTGCCCGTTAGGGAGTTTTGGGTCCTTATGTTCCCCGTATATGAATTGAACTTGTTATACCTAAATTCCTAATTCCTAATCTCATCTCCTCATGTTCAAGTTAGAAGTACTTGCCTAGCATTCCTTGTTTCTTATATGATCTTAATTGACTTAAATGAAGACTTTGTTTTTCCTACCGTTATGCTATGTCTTCCTTCATATGCTGCCTATTTACTGAGCATTGTTCAAACTGAGTTTATTCGGTGAAGCTAATTGTCTAAGTGAGATTAGTTATAGCTGATTCCCTTGCCGGGATGATTTGGTTTCTTGGTTGCGAACTTGAATGTATAGAATCGTTGCTATATTTGTCTTGTTTTCCCCTCGTTATGTTGTTCTCTCTTTGTGCTTGGCATTCCTCTCAGTGGCTACTTCTTATGAGCGAGTTGTTACCACTTTTGTGATTTAAGTCTTTGTATTGATTTGCTCATCGCACTTTGTATTCGGCCTTGTTTGCTTTCGCGCCGGTTGTGGCAATATATATTGTTTCTGTCGCATTCTGGTTGTTTTCCTCAGTGGCTGCATTGCATATTTAAATTGGGACTACGGACAGAGATCCGGGAGCTTTCCCCCTGTACTGCATCACATATTTAAATTGGGACTACGGACAGAGATCCGGGAGCTTTCCCCCTGTACTGCATCGCATATTTAAATTGGGACTACGGACAGAGATCCGGGAGCTTTCCCCCTGTACTGCATCACATATTTAAATTGGGACTACGGACAGAGATCCGGGAGCCTCCCCCCTGTACTGCATCGCATTTTTAAATTGGGAATACGGACAGAGATCCGAGAGCTTTCCCTCTGTACTGCATCGCATATTTAAATTGGGACTACGGATAGAGATCCAGGAGCTTTCCCCCTGTACTGCATCACATATTTAAATTGGGACTACGGACAGAGATCCGGGAGCTTTCCCCCTGTACTGCATTGCATGACAAATTCTGAGAGGCGGACTGACTTCCAGTAGTTTATGATAGAGGAGATTTGAATCGAAAGATATAAATATATATATATTGAAAAGTATAGCTTAAAAGCAATTATCTCCAGGAAAAGTTATGTCTAAAGGACTTCTTTTCGAAAGTATATTTGAAAAATATTTGTCTTGCAGAATAATGATATTTGAAAGAGCAGTACTTGGGAAAATATATATTGAACATCAATGTTTTGATGATATTTGAAATAGCAGTACTTGGGAAAAATATATTTCGAACATCACGTGTTTTGATGATATTTGAAAGAGTAGTACTTGGGAAAACATATTTTTGAACATCACGTGTTTTGATGATATTTGAAAGAACAGTACTTGAGAAAATATACTTTGAACATCACGTATATTGATGCTACTTGAAAGAGCAGTATTTGGGAAAGTGTATTTGAACACCCCGTATTTGAAGAGACTATGTTATAAAGATTTCTCTTCATAAAAATATATAAATATACATTCAGAAAAAGTATGTTTCAAAGAAGAAATTTCTCTATTACATCTTTAAAGCTTTCAAAATGAAATCACGATTTTTAATCGAAGATTTGACCAGTTTTATTGAGTTATTGGCTAGGGCCTGACGTGAATAAATTGATGCAATGTTGAGTTGCTAGTGTTTTTATTGGGTTGAATTTCCCGCCATTTGGGTTGCATTCTTTCCATCCTCTTTCCATATTTGTATTATGTTGTTCGTTGATCGTGATTATTGAATTTCGTTGCATATTATTCACGTATCATTAATTACTTTGGGAATCGTTAGATAAATATTTTGCTTCGGTCGTTTATACATCTATGCCTTCTTACTTATTAGACCGGTGGTGTCTTGACTAGTCCTTATCACTACCTCACCGAGGTTAGTGTTGATAGTTACTGGGCACCACTGTGGTGTTCTCACACTACACTTCTACACTTTTTTTTTGTGCAACTTCAGGTTATGGTTGTTGGTAGCTGCGCATATCATTGCTGAGGAGACTCAAGGTAATCCGTTGCTGCGTTCGCAGGCTTCAGAGTCACCTTCCAGTTTTATTTCTATTCAACTGTACTTACTTATTCCTAGACAGTTGTAGTTAGATTTTATAGAAAGATTTCGTAGAGCTTATGACTTGTATTTAACGGGTTTTGGGAAGTTGTAAACTCTATCAAGAATTCTATTTCATAATTTTTAAAAAATTCTATATGATTGTTGTTGTTCAGTTGAAATGTTAGGCTTAACTAGTACCTATGACTAGGTGCCATCACGATACCCAACGGAGGCAAATTTTGGTCGTGACAAGTTGGTATCAAAGTTCTAGGTTCATAGGTGCTACGAGTCATAAGCGGGTTTGGTAGAGTCTTGAGGATCGGTACTGAGACGTCTGTACTTATCTTCGAGACGCTACGGAACTATCAGGACAATTTCACTTCCTTGATTCCTATCGTGCGAGTTCATTGATCTTAAAGTTTGAAATTATCTTTCTATTCTCTCACCGATGGTGAGGACACAAGCGGCGGTTCCGGATGATGTTACTCCGAAGCAAATGTCACAAGGGTCAGAGATAGAGGTCAACGAGGAGCACGTGCCGCAGTTAAGATACCTACTAGAGAAGCCATTGAGGAGTCACCAGTAGTACTAGTTAGGGGACAAGTACTGGTGGTGCCTGCTGCTACCCCAGACTTCAGAAGATCGTAGCGCAGTTTTGAGTACAATTGGTACTTCGACTCAGGCCGGATTGATTAAAGTGTACCAATTGCTTCACAAATTAGGGGAGGAGTTCATATTCCTACCGTATACACTCTAGAGCAGCGAGATCATATTGGTCAAGCTCCAGTTTTCATGGCAATACGACATGTGATTTCAGTTCAACCCGTGGTTGGGACAGCAACATCGGAGGTAGAGAACCTTGGGATTTAGAGGTACTGGAAGTACCACCCTTCTATCTTTCAGTGGATTGGCGGAGAGTGATGCCCAGGGTTTTCTGGAGGAGTGTAACCATATTCTTCGTACTTCGGGTATTGTGAAGACGAGCGAGATTGCTTTTGTCACGTCTCAGGTCCAGAGTAGTGGATTGATAAGTGGTGGCGGCATATGAGTTGGGGTAGCCTGGCCGAGTTAGCCTTGCTAGCATGAATTAAGTTTTCGGAGATGTTTTGAGGTAGGTCACACCTTAGTTCCTTCGGGATGTACAGCGTACGGAGTTTGAGCAGTTACGTCAAGGCGCTATGTCACCATTGGAGTACGCCGTCAGATTCAGTGACTTGGCAAGATATACACCTCACTGTGTTTCTTCAGTTAGAGGGTTAGTCCGTAGATTCATTGAGGGACTCAGGCACGGTAGAGAATCTTGGGTCAACTAGTTCAGTTGCATTACCAGCTTCGCATGGGAGTGTTTCAGATACTCATGGGTCTCCGAGGATCCGTATTGTATGTCTTCCACAGCCACATCGGCAGAGAGATTATTTTTAGTGTGGAGATGTTAGCCATAGGGTAAGAAATTGTTCCAGCATTCAGGTGGGAGAGTTATAGCAGGGTGTTTAGGTGGATAGAAGGCGTCTAAGAGAGGGAGACCTGACCCGTTGATGTGTTTCATATAGTAGGCTAGAGGTCGTCGTGTCAGATATCATCACCCAGGTATGTCTTGATGTGCTAAAGTGGGGTACCATTTTAGTTCACTATAGTCCTGTTGACAGGATGAGTTCCCATTATTTGTTGTCTCATTTATGAATGAGTTTCATGTATTGCACTCTATTTTTGTGCTTGCTCGTGTTGGGAGATTCTATGAGTAGTAGCCGTGTCTATCATTGTTTCATTCATCCTTGGTAGTGGTGAAACTGGAAGTGACTCCATGTGGTCCTTCGTGGTAAGCTTTATGTGATTCTCTTGAGTATTTTGTTTTCGAGCTGTGATTTGATACTCCATTGAGATGTGAGTAAGTGAGCGCTATGATTTTGTTAGCCGAGATGAATTAGCGTGAGATTTCTATTGGTATGATATATATTCGACATGTGTCGTAGAATTGAGAGCGAGACCCTCGTGATTCCTTGTGATTTGATATGTTTGGACCGGGCTGAGTACCGCGGTAGAATTTTTATCAGGATGGCATCCTTGTGATTTGTTCATATGATTTGCTTCTCTCTTGTTATATTGCTTTTGGTAAGTCGCTATCAATAGAGAGTTATGCCTATGGGCTTGTTTGATAGTACCTTTATATATGCTTTTATCTTTCCTACTCAGCCATTTCGTTATGTGCTTCTTTAGTCCTGTTTGCGGGATGTGTGCCCGGTGGTGTTAGCTGTGACTCGGTGATTCAGGTATCTTCTGATGAGGTCTTCCTGTTTATTGCATCATTATCGGTATTATGGGATTTGGAAACAGAGAGTTCTTCCATATGTGGTACTAATTGCAAACGTTGAGTTGATTTCGGGCATTTATGGTGATCAAAAGTTCTATTGAGCCTATTTGTGATGTACTATGTTGTGTAGCCGTGCCTTACGGTCATACACCTGAGTTGACGCAGCTGGTTGAGGCTAATGCCGGACATGGATTTAGAATCGGGTCTTTTGGAAATGAGTAGAAAGTGAGGAATTGGGGTATGAGGCTATTCGATGATGATGAGAAGGCTATATGGAATTTGTGATGGTTTCATCAGGCTTATGTAGGTTGGGGTGACGTTTGATCACCCGCGGGTGTGTGTTGGAAAATGTGCAATCAGTGATTTGATGAGTTCAAGGTAAATCTTAGCACGTTCGAGGATGAAAGTTTGGTTAAGAGGGGGAGATTGTGATGACCCAAAAGGGGTCATCCCGTATATTCTATCTCACCTCGATTTGCATGCGCAGCCCAGGCGTGTAACCGAGAAGGCTTTATGTGAAAAATTTATAAAAATGAAAATTTTGTATTGGAAATTAGAATAAAGTTGACCATAGTCAACGTTTTTGGTAAACGGACCTAGACCCGTGATTTGACGGTCCCGGAGGGTTCGTAGAAAAATATGGGACTTGGGCGTATGCCTGTAATTGAATTCCGAGGTCCCAAGTCCGAGAAATGATTTTTTAAAGAAAATTGTTTTCTGAAAAATATAAAGGTTTTTGAAAATGAAATTTGAGGCGAAATCTGTGATATCGCGTCCCTATTATGATTCCGAAGCCCGGTACAGGTTCGATATGATTTATATGTGTTATCTGTGAAATTTGGTAAGAAACAAACTTAATTTGACGTGGTTCAGACCTCAAATGCAAAACTTAATGTTAGAAGTTTTAAAAATTTTCATGGATTTTTTGTTTAATTCATCGTGTTAGTGTTGTTTTATGATGTTTGAAACCTCGAGGGAGTCCGTGTTAGCTTATATGACTTGTATGTGTGGTTGGACGGGGTCCTAAGGGGCCTCGGGTACGTTTAGGATGTTCATCAGGTGTTAATAGCATTCGGGAGACTGCTGAACCATTGATGCTTCTGGTGTCTCGCACCTGCGCTGGACCTTCCGCAGGTGCGGACACGCAGATGCAATGAGGAGCTCGCAGGTGTGGAACTTAGCCAAACCCCCAATCCTCGTAGGTGCGGACATTTCACCGCAGGTGCGACCCTAGACTTTTTAGTGGGTTTTCGCACCTGCGATGATAGTTCCGCAGGTGCGGGACTGCCGGTGCAGTCCCAAGGGCGCAGGTGCGGAATTTCTTGGCAGAAAAGGGGCAGAACCGAGGGTTTATGTTATTTTCACAATTTTAGAATTGGGGAGCTCGGGAGAGGCGATTTTTGGAGGCTTTTGCACCTGGTTAATTTGGGTAACTGATTTCTATCCATTATAGACCAATTTCCATGTTTCCAATGTTAAGTGCAACCTTTAATTTCAAAAAATTTAGGTAGAAAATGGGATAAACTCATAGACAAAATTATTGAGTTTTGATTGGGTTTTTGACCTCCGATTTGAGAGATTTTCATATGTTTAGAATCGTGAGTGAATGGGTGTCCGGAAAATATAATTTTTACCCGATTCCGAGATGTGGGCCCGAGGAACTTTTTGGGTGAATTTCCTAATTTCGCGTATTAGCTTCGGACTTATTAATTATTTTGTTTCCTTGTGATGATATTTACTCTATGCAATCGAATTGTCTAGATTTGGGCCACCCAGAGTTGGGTACTCGTGGCAAGAGCATGATATTAAGTTGATTAGCGCAGTCGAAGTAAGTATCTTGCCTAACCTTGTGCGGGAGAACTACCCCTTAGAATTGAGTCTTCTATGTTGATTGTAGTCCGCGTACGCGAGGTGACAAGTGTGTACTCGAAATTATTTGCAAATAGATTACCCACTAAGGAGTTTTGGGTCCTTACGTTCCCCGTATATGAATTGAACTTGTTATACCTAAATTCCTGATTCCTAATCTCATCTCCTCCTGTTCAAGTTAGAAGTGCTTGCGTAGCATTCCTTGTTTCTTATATGATCTTAATTTACTTAAATGAAGACTTTGTTTTTCCTACCGTTATTTTATGTCTTCCTTCATATGCTATCTATTTACTGGGCATTTGTCAAACTGAGTTTATTCGGTGAAGCTAATTGTCTAAGTGACATTAGTTATAGCAGACTCCCTTGTTGGGATGATTTTGTTTCTTGGTTGCGAATTTGAATGTAAAGAATCATTCTATATTTATCTTGTTTTCCCCTTCTTTTGTTGTTCTCTCTTTTTGCATGGAATTCCTCTTAGTGGCTACTTCTTATGAGCGAGTTGTTACCGTTTTTTTTACTTAAGTCTTTATATTGATTTGCTCATCGCACTTTGTATTCGGCCTTGTATTCTTTCGCGCCGATTGTGGCAATATATGTTGTCTCTGTCGCATTCTACTGGTTTTCCTCAGTGGCTATATTGCATATTTAAATTGGGTCGACGGACAGAGATCCGGGACCTTTCCCCCTTTACTGCATCACATATTTAAATTTTGACTACGGACAGAGATCCGGGAACTTTCCCCCTGTACTGCATAGCATATTTAAATAGGGACTACTGACAGAGATCCTGGAGCTTTCCTCCTGTACTGCATCGCATATTTAAATTGGGACTACGGATATAGATCCCGGAGCTTTCCCATTGTAGTGCATCGCATATTTAAATTGGGACTACGGATAGAGATCCGGGAGCTTTCCCCCTGTACTGCATCGTATATTTAAATTGGGACGACGGACAGAGATCCGGGAGCTTTCCTCCTGTACTGCATTGCATGAGAAATTCTGAGTGGCGGACTGAGTTTTGGTAGTTTATGATTGAGGAGATTTGAATCGAAAGATATAAATATATATAATGAAAAGTATAGCTGAAAAGCAATTATCTCCAGGAAAAGTTATGTCTAAAGGACTTCTTTTCGAACGTATATTTGAAAAACATTTGTCTTGCTGAANCTACACATTGTTTGTGAGCAGCTTCAGGTTATGGTTATTGGTAGCTGCGCAGATCATTACTGAGGAGACTCAAGGTAACCTACTGCTGCGTTTGCAGGCTTCGGAGTCGCCTTCCTGTTTTATTTCTATTCAATTGTACTTACTTATTCCTAGACAGTTGTACTTAGATTTGATAAAAATATTTCATAGAGTTTATGACTTATATTTACCTGGTTTTGGGAAGTTGTAAACTCTGTCAAGAATTCTATTTCGAAATTTTTAAAATATTCTACATTATTGTTGTTGTTCAGTGGAAATGTTAGACTTATCTAGTCCCTAAGACTAGGTGCCATCACGATACCCAACGGAGGGAAATTTGGGTCGTGACAAAACAAGTCCAAGCATGCACTCGTCACCTCGCGTACACGGACTACAATAAACATAGAAGACTCAAATCCTAAGGGGAAATTCCTCCAAACAAGGTTAGGCAAGATACTTACCTCAGCCACTCAAATCAAACTTGAAATCATGTTCTTGCCACGGGTATCCAACTCCCAATGGCCCAAATCTAATCAAATCAATAGTGTCGTGTAAGTAATACTACAAGCAACTAGTTTAACTAATAAATTCGAAGCTAAGACGCGAAATTAGAAAAAAATCCCAAAACGTTTCCCAGGCCCACGTCTTGGAATCGGGTAAAAATTATATTTTTCGGACACCCATTAATTCACGAGTCTAAACATATGAAAATCCCTCAAATCGGAGGTCAAAAACCCAATCAAAACTCAATAATTCGGTCTATGAAGTTTATCCCATTTTCTACCAAATATTTTCGAATTAAAGGTTGGAAACATGGAAATTGGTCTATAATGGATATAAATCACTTACCCAAATTACCCAAGTGCAAAAGCCTCCAAAAATTGCCTCTACCAAGTGCCCCAATTCGAAAATGGTTAAAATAACATAAACCCTCAATTCTGCCCCTTTTCTGCCCAGTAATTCCGAACCTGGAACTGCACCTGTGGTCTCGCACGTGCGGATCTACCATCGCAGGTGCGAAAACCCACTAAAAAGTCTGGGGTCGCACATGCGTTCAAACAGCCACACCCGCGGCTCCGCACCTGCGAGGATTGGGGGTTTGGGCTAAGTTCCGCACCTGCGAGCTCCTCGCCGTACCTGCTTGTCCGCACCTGCGGGAGGTCCATCGGAGGTGCGAGACACCAGAACCAGCAATGGTTCAGCTGTCTCCCAAGTTCTAATAACACCCGATGAGCATCCTAAACGTACCCGAGCCCCCGAGACCCCGTCCAACCACACACAAAAGTCATATAACCTAACACGGACTCGCTCGAGGTTTCAAACAACATAAAAGAACACTAACACGATGAATTAAACTAAAAATCCATGAAGATTCTTCAAACATTTATAAACATTAAGTTTTGCATTTAAGGTCCGAATCACATTCAAACTAAGTCCGTTTCTTACCAAATTCCACAGTTAACACATATAAATCATATCAAACCTCTACCGTGCTTCGGATTTGTAATGCGGGCCCGATATCACAGATTTCACCTCAAATTTCATTTTAAAAAACCTTTATATCTTTCAGAAAATATTGAAAGCATCAGATTGAATCAATTCGATTTCGGGCATACGCCCAAGTCCCATATTTCCTTGCGGGCCCTCGAGGACCGTCTAATAACGGGTTCGGGTCCGTTTACCATGAACATTAACTGAAGTCAACTTTATTCAAATTTCCAACACAAAATTTTCAGTTCTATCAGCTTTTCACATAAAGGCTTTCTGGCTAGACGCTCTGGCTGCGCACGCAAATCAATGTGAGAGAATGAGGTTTTTACGACCTCGGAACACAAAATTAAATAGAATAAATGGGATGACCCTTTTGGGTCATCACAATGCCCGTGAGTCATACATTGTGATTTAAATGATTTTCCTCTTAAGTACTACTTAGGTTTAACTGATGACCGCCCATGTTTATGGTATTCTTTGATGTTGTCTATTTACTGAGCATTTGTTCAAACTGAGTTTATTCGGTGAAGCTAACTGTCTAAGTGAGATTGGTTATAGATGATTCCCTTGCCAAGATGATTTGGTTTCTTGGTTGCGAACTTGAATATATCGAATCGTTGCTATATTTGTCTTGTTTTCCCCTCGTTATGTTGTTTTCTCTTTGTGCTTGGCATTCCTTTCAGTGACTACTTCTTATGAGTGAGTTTTAACCATTTTTGTGATTTAAGTCTTTGTACTGATTTTCTCATCGCACTTTGCATTCGGTCTAGTATGCTTTTGCGCCAGTTGTGGCAATATATGTTGTTTCTGCCGCGTTCTGGTTGTTTTCCTCAGTGGCTGCATTGCATATTTAAATTGGGACTACGGACCGAGATCCGGGATCTTTCCCCATGTACTGCATTGCATATTTATATTGGGACTACGAACAAAGATCCGAGAGCTTTCCCCTTCTACTGCACTGTATATTTAAATTGGGACTACAGATGGTGATCCAGGAGCTTTCCCCCTGTACTGCATCGTATATTTAAATTGGGACTACAGACAAAGATTTTGGAGCTTCCCCCTGTAGTGCATCGCATATTTAAATTGGGACTACAGAGGAGATTCAGGGAGCTTTCCCCCTGTACTGCATTGCATGACAAATTCTGAGTTGAAGACTGAGTTCCGGTGGTTTTATCATTGAGGAGATTTGAATCGTAGGACTTCTATTTCGAAAGTATATTTGAAAAGTATGTCTTGCAGAAAAATGATATTTGAAAGAGAAGTATTTGGGAAAGTATATTTTGAACATCACGTATTTTGATGATATTTGAAAGAGTAGTATTTGGAAAAGTATATTTGAACACCACGTATTTTGAAGATACTATGTTTTAAATATTTCTCTTTATAAAATATATAAATATACATTCGGAGAAAGTATGTTTCAAAGAAGAAATTTCTCTATTCCGAAATGATTATATCTTTAAAGCATTCAAAATAAACTCACGATTTAAAGATTGTCACTCGAAGGTTTGACCAGTTTTAATGAGTTTATTGGCTAAGGCCTGACGTGAATAAATTGACGTAGTGCTGAGTTGCTAGTGCTTTTATTGGGTTCTGATTACCGCCATTTGGATTGCATTCTTTCCATTCTCTTTGTGTATTTCTATTATGCTGTCCGTTGATCGTAATTATTGAATTTTCTTCCGTATTATTTGATCGTATCATTAATTATATTGAAAAATCTTTAGATAGATATTATGTTTAGATCATTTATACTTTTATGTCTTTTTACTTATTAGACCGGTGGTGTCTTGACTAGTCCTCGTCACTACTTAACTGAGGGTAGTCTTGATACTTACTGGGCACCGTTGTGGTGCGCTCATACTACACTTCTGCACATTTTTGTGTGCAGATGCAGGTTATTGTTGTTAGTAGTTGCGCATAACATTGCTGAGGAGACTTCAGGTAACTTGCTGTTGTATTCGCAGGCTTCAGAGTCACCTTCCTATTTTATTTCTATTCAACTGTACTTACTTATTCCTAGACAGTTGTATTTAGATTTGATAGAAAGATTTCGTAGAGCTTATGACTTGTATTTACCGAGTTTTGGAAAATTGTAAACTCTGTCTAGATTTCTATATCGAGACTGTTATAATTCCTTTATTATTGTTTTTGTTCAGTGGAAATGTTAGGCTTACCTAGTCCCTAAGACTAGGTGCCATCACGATAGCGAACATAGGGAAATTTGGGTCGTGACATTTTTTCTCAATTTGAAAGAAACAAAATTGGATCTATTTTAATAGAAACAAAATTGGATCTCTGTCGACTGATAGCTGTTGTTGTAGGCAAACTCAGCTAATGGCAAGAACTGATCCCAAGAACCTCCAAAGTGAATGACACATGCTCGTAGCATATCCTCCAAAATCTGAATAGTACGCTCAGACTGTCCGTCCGTCTTAGGATGAAATGCTGTGCTCAACTCAACCCTCGTGCCCAACTCACGTTGAACTGTCCTCTAGAAATGTGAGGTAAACTGCGCGCGGTTAGAAATAATAGAAACGCGAACACCATGAAGACGAACAATTTCACTAATGTAGATCTCTTCCAATCTCTTCAAAGAATATGAAACTGCCACATGGATGAAATGTGCTAACTTGGTCAGCCTATCCGCAATAACCCATACTGCATCGAACATCCTTGGAGAACGTGGGAGCCCAACAACGAAATCCATGGTGATACGCTCCCACTTCCACTCAGGAATCTCAATCCGCTTAGGCAATCCACCAGGCCTCTAATGCTCGTACTTAACCTGCTGACAATTCAAACACCGAGCTACATATGCCACAATATCCTTCTTTATCCTCCTCCACCAATAATGCTTCCGCAAATCCTGATACATCTTTTCGGCGCCCGGATGAATATAGTACCGGGAACTATGGGCCTCCTCTAAAATAAACTCAAGAAGTCTATCCACATTGGGCACACAAATAGGACCATGCATCCACAAAACCCCATCATCACCAACAGTAACCTGCTTGGAACCACCGTGCCGCACCGTGTCTTTAAGGACACACAAATGAGGATCATCATACTGCCGATCTCTTATACGATCAAATAATGAAGAGCAAGCAACTGTATAAGCTAGAACACGGCCGGGCTCGGAAACATCCAATCTCATGAACTGATTGGCTAAAGCGTGAACATCCAAAGCAAGCGGTCTCTCCCCGACCGAAATATAAGCAAGGCTACCCATACTGGCTGACTTCCTACTCAAAGCATCGGCCACCACAGTGGCCTTCCCCGGATGATATAAGATGGTGATGTTATAGTCTTTCAACAGCTCCAACCATCTTCTTTTACTCAAATTCAACTCTTTCTGCTTGAACAAATACTGTAAACTCTTATGATCTGTGAACACCTCATATGACACGCCATACATATAATGCTTCCAAATCTTCAGCGCGTGGACAATGGATGCTAACTCCAAGTCATGAACTAGATAATTCTTCTCGTGGATATTCAATTGACGTGAAGCATATGCAACGACCTTGCCATCCTGCATCAACATTGCACCAAGTCCAATCTGAGATGCATCAAAATACATAGTATAAGGCCCTGAACCTGTGGGAAAACCAAAATTGGCGCCGTAGTCAAGGATGTCTTGAGCTTCTGGAAGCTTGCCTCACACTCCTCTGACCACCTGAACTGGGCACCCTTCTTAGTCAACCTGGTCATCGGGGCTGTAATAGATGAAAACCCCTACGATAATCATCTCTCTGGGTGATAGGGAGAATCTTCTCCAGAAACAAATTGGAGAACTGAGCCCAAGTTAAAGGCGGTGATCCAGCTGGTCTAGCCAAAAAATAATCTCTCCACCCATGTTTGGTAGAACATCGTGGCAGCTATCCAAATAGTCCTGGGGAACCTCTAAAGATCCACCGCTATAAGTAGTAGTAAACAACTTGGTGAACTGGTCCAACCTCCACA
>ML405613.1:3298-18920 GCA_005239525.1 Nicotiana knightiana | reverse complement strand
CAAACCAACCTCAAAGATTAATATATATTGAAAGTTTAACGCCATCTTCTGCTCCGACTAGGAGTCGGAGGGGTGGTAGACTTAGAAGTCTAGGATCCACTCCTTCGAGGGGCTCCTCTTCTTCTCAAATAGTTCCTCCTCTTTCCACTAGATCTCCAATTTCTCCGAGATTTAGGATTTCTCGATCTTTGTCTAGAGGTAGAGGCGAACGCCTTCGTGAACCTGGAGTCGATGAAATTTTCCCTGTTGAGTTTGTTTTTGCTCGGGATAATCAAGTTCTTGTAGATCAATCTTCTTCTCTTGATAGTGTCGAAAGATATACAACCCTTATAACTGAGGTTCGGATTTCCCTTGTTCCTAGGGAGTGCTTTTGGAGGTCTGACTTTCCTACCTATATTCCGAATAGTAATCAAAGAATAACGTCTTAAAAGACAGGATATTATTTTATTTATATGTATCCTTTCACTTTAGGGTTTGGACCCCCCATTGACCCAGTTATAATTGAATTTTGCCATTTTTTCAATTACTGCTTAGGACAAGTTGGCCCGCTTGTGTGGCGAGTTGTCGCATGTCTTAGGAGTTTGGCTTCTTTAGCCTCGGTTCCTTTTCCCTTCAACCACCTTATTCACCTCTACTCTCCTACCTTATTTTGTGAAGGGGTTTTTACTCTGTCTGCTAGAAGCAAAAGAATGCTGGTAACCCCTAGAGATGATAAGGATAGGGGTTGGTACCTCCGGTATGTTGCTGTACCCACTGTTGATTTAGTGGGTGAAGAAAATCTTCCCTTCCCTGAGAAGTGGAATCGCGCACATGATTATGCTTTTAGTTCACATTTACTTTTTCTTGTTTTGATTTGAGATATTTTATTAACACCGTATCTATTTTTTCTTCTCTCAGCAATCATAAATATTGTTAAGAATGTCTCCGGTATTTGTGATTGGGTAGAAAAATTGTTGGCTGTTGCTCCTTCAGAAGAAAGATCTTGGAAGTACCTCACTGGGAGGTATGGTTGGCAAGTAAAGACCTACGGTAAGTGAAGCTCTTGTTCTTGCTTCTTTCCTTACTTGAGTCTTTTTTTTGTCGTTTCTTTTTTTTCCTTTTTAATAGGGTTCTCTGCTCGTGGGGTGTCTACTTCATCTATCCCGAGAATGTCCTTGGCTCAGGCCCAGGAAATTATTGTTGGTTCATCTTCCTCGAAGAGGAAGATTAGTGAGTCTCATTCTGTAGAAGAAGAAGAAGATGGTGCTTTAGTGCACAAGCCACGGAGAAGGCATATGGTTTTAGATGCTGAGATTACAGCCTTAACCTTGCCTTCCGTGTCTATGATTGAGCCCCCTATCCTTGATGATGTTTCTCATTCCCCTATTCAAGAGGGTGTTGATCTTGCTCCTGACGACGTCCCTTTGGCTGTTGTCTTTCCTGCTTCTTTGAGAGAAGGTGTTTCGTCTGTTCCTTTGGCTATTTCAACTTTTGTTGTTGCTTTGACCGTAACTCCTTCAACTCTTCAACTCTCTGTGCCTGCTGTTTTGCCCATGGCTTCTCCAGCTCCTCAACCTTCCGTGCCTGTTGTTGTTCCATCTCTGCTTGCTTCCATGCCTTCCGTTAGGGAAGTAGGGTCTTCCAGCAGAGAGATGCGGTAGGTGGTAATAGAGATTCCAGCTGAGGGGAATCTTTTCAAGAAAACGGGTGAGCCCGAAGTGTGGCTCGAGCTTTTGATAGGTCCCTCTGAGAAAGAAAAGCTAGCTAGCCACGGTGCTCTTACATGGGCCAATGAGGTCGTGCATACTTCTTTGAAGGTATGATGCAAGTTATCCTCTTTCACTCTCGTATATGAAATTTACCATATCTGACTGGTTTATTTCTTGTAGATTAACCTTATAGGAATGGAGATTATGAAGAGGATTTCAAACACGGACCAAGAGACAAGAAAGCTGCAGGCCGATGTTGATAATTGGAGAGCACAATATGATAGCCTAAGGATTGACATGGATGCTTTAGAAGAGGAAAGGAGTACCTTAAAGTGGCAGATGAGACTCATGGCAGCAGAATTGCCACTTGAGAGAGCTTCTTGCAGTCAGGTTGATAAAGATAAGAGTGTTCTGGAGTCTTCGTTCACGGAGCAGCTGTCCCGTGGCTCAGAGGAGATTAGAGACTTAAAGAAATTGCTAGGGCAGAAGGAGGAATTCTCAGGCGAGCTCGTGCAATCACTCACTCGTACTCAAGAAGACCTTCGTAGGGATTTAGACAAAGCTCAAACTTTAGAGGAGTCAATTGTTCCATTAACGGCCGCCCATGAAGCTGCGGAGGCAGAGAAGGACGGATTGAGAGCTGAGCTTCAAGTGTGGGCAAAGGATTATGAAGATTTGGAAGAGGTGGCTACTGTCGATGTGAGCTGGGCGTATATGAATTCTCGCCTTGACACATTGATGGAAATGAGTCAAGAAGGTTTTGACCTTAGTGCTAAAATAGCCAAAACTAAGGAAGCCATGGAGAAGGCTCAACAGGGTCATAACCTCTCTTCACCTGATGGTGATATTCCAGCCGCTCATGCCTCTTCATCCCCAGTTGCTCCCGCTCCTTCTGCCACTGAAGTCAACCCCTCTCTTGAAAAGATTTAGTTGGTTTATCCCTTTTTTTTCTTTGTATCAATTGGTGGTTATCCCAAGTCCCATCGGGGGTAAATTTAGATTTCCTTAAAGTTCCCAAATGACAACTTAGGGGCACCACAATGTATATAAAAATTTTATACGGCTAAGTGTAAGTTAATACTTAGTCTTAGCCGTTTTAATATATAAATGTTAGTTTGACTTTTGTTGAGTTCCTGTTTCATTCTTTAAGTCTTTTTCATGCTTCATTTTTCGAGGTTTTAGTTTCACCTTCGAGTTTTGCATGGGAAATTCTTTAGACTACTCGTACCTTTTTGTAATAGGCACAATGTCATATTAAATGTGTGCCTTTTTGTAATAGGCATAGTTTGTGGAAGAGGGCCCTTTATAATTAGCATGAGGAAGACGTCTCAACTTCATGATAATGAAATAGAGTGATAGGAATTTTACACATGTTTAAGAATATTCCCAAGGAAAGTTTTTCTTGTTTGAACTTCCATGACATTTTACATGTGTTTGATTATCGTCTAAAACTCATGCTTGCAACTGTTTCTGTTTAACAGATTTGATATACTCTTGTATTTCGTAAATGTTTTTCATAGGTAACCGTTTTTCAATATTAATACAAGGAAACAACTGCTTTTTATTAGTAACAGTTTTTGTAAAGATTGGGGTTTTTACCCGCAACTATTTTGTAAACAGTTTTCTAATAAGTGCAAGGGAAATATTTTCTTATTCGTAACTGTTTTTATTTGATAACAGTTTCTTGAAAAAATACAAGAATTTAGATCTTTTCATCCATAACTGTTTTATTTCAGAATAGTTTTTTTTAATGAGTACATTGATGATGATCTTTTACCCCTAACTGTTTTTGTTACAACAACTTTGAATAAGTATAAAGATGTACATTTCTTTCTCGTGTCTAATATTTTGCCTTTCAACCTGAATATGTTCGAAGGTTTTTGCTTTTTGCATTAGGCTTTGTATTTGGATGGCTCATTTGATTTCTTTCGATTCTGCTCGTGTCACTTGTCTCGTTGGGTAGATGGATCTTCAGGCTCGAGCTTTTGACTTTCTGATAGTCTTTTTTGCTTCGTCTTAGCCTTCCATACTGTATAGTCCCCCAAGTGTTTGAGCTTCGAAGAATAAAATCTCGAGCACTTGATTATTCCTTCCTTGTGGTCCTTTTCCTGAAAAGAAAAAACATTCGGACTCGAAGGTATATAGTTTTTTAGATGATGACTGCTTAAACCCTTTTAAAACGTCCATAAGAAAGTGTAACCCTAGACCGGAAATTGTGTTATTTCCTCGCGTCTTTGCAGGTATAATATCATCATTTGGTGATGGGTTAGCTTTATGCCTATCGTCTAAAAAAGTTAGTAAAAATTTTTAAATGTTCAAAATAAAATCGAACGTGTGATACCTGACGGGGGGTATTCTTTTTCTTTTAGAAGTAATACTTCTTTAGATGGATGGCGTTCCGACTTGTTGGTAGAACTCTGCAGTCCATAGCTTCCAACTCATAGACGCCTTTCCCAGCTATGCCTCGTATTTTGTAAGGTCCTTCCCAGTTTTGATTTAGCTTTCCTGCACCTGCTTCTTTCGTTAATTGAAAGACTTTTTTGAGGACGAAGTCCCCAATTTTAAAGTACCTGAGATGAGCTTTATGGTTGTAATAACGCTCTATGATTTGTTTTTGAGCTGCCATCCGTATCAATGCTGCTTCTCTCCGTGGTTCGAGCAGGTCCAGGTTGGTCCTTAATTCGTCGTCGTTTTCACCTTCCATGGCTGTTGAGAACCTTATGCTTGGTTCGCCAATCTCCGCAGGTATTAAGGCTTCTGAGCCTTCTCCCGTGGCTATCTTTGAAGTTGTTCTGTATGCCCATAGTACCGCTGGTAACTCATCAGGCCAGTTTCCTTTGGCTTTATCCAGCCGCTTCTTTAGATTATTGATGATGACCTTATTCATTGACTCAACTTGACCATTAGCCACGTGGTGGTATNCGGCATATTATGTTTCTCCATAAGAAGCTTTTAACTTCTTTTTCTCTCACTTGTTTGAACGCTTCTGCCTCTACCTATTTTGTAAAATAGTCGGTTAGCACGAGTAAAAACCACACCTGTCCTTTAGATGTGGGAAGAGGTCCCACTATGTCCATACCCCATTTCATGAAAAGTCATGGGGATATTATTGGATGTAATAATTCCGTTGGTCGATGCATGTTATTGGCAAACCTTTGACATCTGTCACATTTGGATACGAAATTCTTGGCTTCTTCTTCCATCTTAGGCAAATAGTATCCAGCTCTGATTAGTGTTTTCACTAAGGATCTCGCCCCTGAGTGATTTCCACAGTGTCCTTCGTGGACTTCTTTCATCACAAATTCTGTTTGGTTAGGTCCGAGGCATTTAGCTAGGGGTCCTCCAAACATCTTACGATAAAGTGAGTTGCGAATAAGGTAATACCGTGCAGCTTTGCGGCGAAGTGCTTGAGTTTTTTTCCTGTCTTCAGGTACGGTGCCATTCTGCAAAAAATTAAGAATTTCGTTTCTCCAGTCCCAGGTTAGGTTGTTGAAAGTTACCTCATTCCTGTCCTGGTCTATTATTGAATGAAATAGTTGAACGACAATTGTATTGTCTTTGTTCGTTACTTCCGTGACTGCTGCGAGGTTAGCTAATGCATCTGCTTCTGCATTTTCCTCTCTAGGTATTTGCATTACCTTCCATGTTTTGAATTGTCTCACGAGCTCTCGTACTTTTTCAAGATACTGTTGCATTCTAGTCTCTCGAGCGATGTAAGTCCCTTGTATCTGCTTTACTACCAATTGGGAGTCGTTGTTGATCACAATTTGCTCGATTGAGAGCTCCCATGTGAGTTCAAGCCCTGCAATAACAGCTTCGTACTCTGCTTCATTGTTAGTTATAGGATAGCACTTGATAGCTTGTCGTGTCTTTTCACCCGTGGGAGATATCAAGACTATGCCTAAGACGACGCCTTTTATATTTGAAGAACCATCAGTGAATAAGGTCCTNATTTCTTAAAGGATATGAGGTCACAATGGTGATTGGGTGGCATTGAAAATAGGGTTGTAATTTTCTAGATGCCATTATTAAAGCTAAGGCTAACTTTTCCATATGTGGATATCTAATCTCAACATCTAGCAAAGTTTTACTTACATAATAAACAGGTGATTATTTACCTTTTTCTTCTCTTACCAATACTGCACTTACAACAATTTCTGAGACAACCAGGTAGATGTACAATCTTTCCCCTTCTTTTGGCTTTGAAAGTAGTGGTGGTTTCGATAGATAAATCTTCAGATTCTTGAGGGCTTGCTGACATTCTTTAGTCCATCGAACTGATTCTGCTTTTCGAGAACTGAGAAGAATTTAAAACTCTTTTTGGAAGATTTAGAAATAAACCTACCCAAAGTTGCTATTCTCCCTGTCAGTCTTTGAACTTCCTTTTTATTTGTTAAAA
This sequence comes from Nicotiana knightiana, assembly GCA_005239525.1. Classification (NCBI taxonomy): domain Eukaryota; kingdom Viridiplantae; phylum Streptophyta; class Magnoliopsida; order Solanales; family Solanaceae; genus Nicotiana; species Nicotiana knightiana. The sequence goes on along the minus strand of ML405613.1, from coordinate 12,833 downwards.
TATCAGGTATTTCCTCTATATCTTTAATTTGAGCGGGATTTACCTCTATTCCTCTATTTGATACAAGGAAACCCAAAAAGTTACCTGATTGCACTCCAAAAACGCATTTCTCTGGATTTAACTTCATATTATACCTGCGTAAAATATCAAAAGCAGTAGAGAGGTGCTGGAAATGGTCTTGTGCTTGTGTTGATTTTACCAACATATCATCAATATAGATTTCTATCAACTTTTCAAGATGTTCTTGGAACATTTTAGTCACTAACCTTTGGTAAGTGGCTCCAACATTTTTTAAGCCAAAAGGCATAACTTTATAACAGTAAGTCCCCCTGTTTGTAATGAAGGAAGTTTTTTCCTCATCTGAGGGATTCATTTTAATCTGATTATAACCAGAATATGCATCTAAGAAGCTCAATAATTCATGACCTGCTGTGGCATCAATCATTTGATCTATATGTGGCAATGGGAATGAATCTTTGGGGCATGCTTTATTTAAATCAGTATAATCTACCATACTCTCCACTTGCCATTCTTTTTAGGTACTACCACGGTGTTTGCTAGCTAGTTAGGGTACGTTACCTCTCGTATCGAACAAATCTTCAAGAGTTTCTGTACCTCTTCGTCGATCACTTGGTTCTTGAATGGTCCTTGCTTTCTTTTCTCCTGCTTAACAGGTACGAATGATAGATCTTCATTTAGTTCATGAGTCATCACTTCTGGTGGGATGCCTGTCATATCTGAGTGGGACCACGCAAAGCAGTCTGCATTAGCCTTTAAATAATCAATTAACTTACCTCTTCGAGCGAGGCCTAGCCTTGTGCCTACATACACTTTCTGCTCAAGCTTTTGTTCAGATAATGGAACAGCTAAGAGCTCCTCCATAGTTGTTTTGATGTGCTCATCTTCCTCCAGTTCACGAATGACGTCCGGTCTAGAATCTGTATCTGTGTGGTCTAGTATACCTTCCGTGGTAACTTGATTTTCCTTCTCGTAAGTATTTTCTTTCGTACCTATTTTAGCAATACTACCTTCCGTACCTATTTGGGTAGTAATTTATTCCATGCCTGTTTGGGTTGTATTACCTGCTTGGGAGATTCCCTTATCTCGTAATTCTTCTACCTCTATTTTCTTGTTGTAGTGTACCACAGAGTTTATATCTCTTGCGATCTGCTGATCTCCTTTGATTTGTTGAATCCCCCATTCAAAGGGGNTTTGGGATTACTTGATTCCCCAGTATCATTTCTTCCACGACTCCTAGCAAAATGATATTGACTGAACTGCCTGGATCAATCAACACTCTTTTTACGTTAGTGTCATTAATAAGTAAAGATATTACCAGAGCATTGTTATGCAGAAGCATTAATCCGCTGATATCTGCATCATCGAAGGTTATATCGTCTTCTTCCATATTTTCACGAGCCGGTTTCCCATGTGTAATTGTGAACTTTGTGGTTGTTTTGCAAATCACTCCGTTTACTTCTTCACCCCCGTGTATTGCGTTGACGGTTCGTTTTGGATAAGGAGGCTTTAAGGGCTCATGCATGTTCCTCATATATGCTTGTTTACCTTTATCACTAAACAATTATGTTAAATAGCCATGTTTTAATAAATTCTCTACTTCACCTTGTAAAAATCTGCAATCCGCAGTTTTGTGCTCATGATCGTTGTGAAATTCGCAACAGTGATATGGGTTTCTTCTACTTGGATTTGACCGCATCTCTTTGGGCCACTTAACCTTGTCTCCCATGTTCTTCAATATTGAGACAAGTTCAATAATACTTACACTAAAGGTATGATCCTCAATTTGAGTACTACCTCTAGGTCGTTCATCTTGATCTTTTCTGGATCTAGACGAGGATGAGACTACTTCTCTTCCTTGTGGTCTATAGTCCGACCTAGTATTTTCGAACCTGGGGCGGATATCGCGTCCCGAGGGTCCTAAGTAAGGATCGTACCTGTTTTTACCTGATCTTCTATCTGATTCAGGACGTCTGGATCTGGAATGATCTTCATCTCTCAAATGAGTAATGATATCTTCTTCTATTCTGAGTTTAGTACTGTACCTGTTATATACATCGTTCCATGTTGTAGCGGGGAATTTTCTTAGACTTTCCTTAAGTCGTCTCGTGGCTTCTGAGCTTTTATCATTTAGGTTGCTTGCAAATGCCATGGCTGCTCAATTATCAGGCACCCTGGGTAACTGCATTCTTTCTCGTTGAAACCTGTCTACGAACTAACGGAGTAGTTCCGTGTCTCCTTGTTTTATATTGAATATTCCATTCTCTTCTCAACTTTTTGTGCACCAGAGTGTGGTTTTATAAACGAATCTGCAAGCTCAGCAAAAGAGTCAATAGAATTTTCAGGGAGAAGAGAATACCAAGTTAGGGCCCCTTTGGTAAGTGTTTCCCCAAATTTTTTGACAAAGACTGATTCAATCTCTAGTTTCGTTAAGTCGTTGCTTTTTACCCCAGTAGTGAAAGAAGTCACATAGTCGCGTGGGTTAGTTGTTCCATTATATTTGGGAATGTTAGGCATTTTAAACTTCTTGGGTATAGGCAAGGGGCCGCACTTGGCTTCCAAGGTTGCTCAGAATATCTATCAACATCGATGCCTTTGATTATAGGTGGTACTCCAGGAATTTGTTCGATGCGATCGTTCTGCTCCTTCATCTGTTTCTGCATGGTTAGCAGTAAATTTTGTAATTCTGAGTTATTAGATATACCTAGTCTCGTTTTGAGAGATTTATTAGGGGTATCTCCTCTTCCTGAGTTTGCCAACCCAGATTGAGGATTTTTCATGGTGATGGTGTTATTGGGGGGTGGCGTCGGCGGTGTAGGTAACGCTTCCGATAATCCTCTCGCAAATTCTTGCAAAGCTTGGCTCACATACTCTGCAATTATTTGCTTTACACGATCTTGTTCCACAGTTTGATCATTATCACCATTGTTGTTATTAGATCTTTTTGGGGATTGTTCCCTCGAACCACGTGGGGTTCCTGAAGGCGAGGGAACCGGGGTTCCACTCCTTTGCTGGTTGTTGTTGTTGGGGTTTGACATAATCTAGAGGATATCACTTGAAAAGTAAACAAAGATTATCAGATTCCCGGTAACGGAACCAATCTGTTTAACCAAAGAATTAGACCCTTTGACTAAAGCTTATTTTTAAGATGAATACAGGTTACTGATAATCAAGGTAATGGAGAAAAATGAATAATAGACAATATTGAAGAAATATAGAAAATCGAAGTTGATTGTATTCGAGAATCAGATGCCTTTACAAGTTTTATTCCTCTCCCTTATATAGGAGATTCTTATAACGTACGACTCTTGCTATGGTTACTCATTAATGACTAATTATGACATTAATGAGGCGTTACAAAGGATAACGGTAATTGGGGTTCGGTTACATAACATTCGAGTAATCAATTGTGGGTCCTTGAATTTGTCCTTAGCTTTGTCTAGATTCATTCTGACCATGCCTCTCTCCCGTTTTGATCAAGTTGAGTTTCCCGTTGCTGATAAGTTCATGGGTTTACTGAACCGTGCCTCTTTGTACCATACCTCTTCAAATAATTACATCCAGCTGTCGCGTTTTCCTGTGTCCGTGTGACTGGCTGAGTTATTAAAAGCTGGCTTACGTGTAAAACTCTTTTTAACCAATACACTCTTGGGGATCAAAACATTTATCATACGCAGGCAGAGTACAATTGGTCAATTCTGTACTGATCAATGTGCACTCATATTGGGCAACAATTTTTATTCTGCCAAAGAAGGTGCTAAAGGAAATCACAGCAATTTGCAGAAACTATCTGAGGGATGGAAAAGGGACATCAACCAAGGTACCATTGGTAGCATGGGACCTAGTATGCAGACCAAGGAAAGAAGGGGGATTGGGAATAAGGGAATGCAGTATTTGGAATGAAGCTGCATTGGCAAAATATGTCTGGCACATAGCAAGCAAAGCAGACACGCTATGGGTAAAATAGGTGAACCACATATACATGAAAGGGGAAGATTGGTGGAGCTACAAGCCACCACAAGATTGCTGTTGGTACTGGAGAAAAATTTGTGCAATCAAAGAAAAATATGCAGCAGGTTATATAGGTAACGAATGGCTGATTAAAAATGGAAAATACACAATAAAGAATGGATATCAATGGCAAAGGGGGGAAATAGAGACAAGGGGCTATAGTAGATAGGTGTGGAACAAAATGATACACCAAAGCATAGCTTTATTTGTTGGCTTGCAATGAGGAAATGACTGTTAACAAAATATAGAACACAAAGAATGGGGATAACACAAGATAGTCAATGTATGCTATGTAACGAGCATGATGAGTCAGTGGAGCATATCTTTGTTGAATGTGAATTTTTCGAAGTTGTGCATGAAAGAAGTCCTCAAATGGTTGAAGATGAATACACAAAATATAGAAGTAACAGGCCTGTGGAGAAGGATGACAAGAACAGTGAAAGGAAAAATAAGAAGGGCCTTTGTACAAGCAGTACTGGCAGCAACAATTTACCACATTTGGAGGGCGAGAAATGAAGCAGTTTGGTTGATGAAAGTACCAAGACCTCAAAAAGTTATGGAAAAAATACAGTACAGTTGTAAGTACAGATATTTAGAAGCGAGACAAGGAAAGAAGGCTCAGAAGCTGATCAGCTGGGTCGAGGAAATATACAGATAGGGAAAAAGAAATGTATGAGAGAATAGAAAGGATAGTGTAAGGATGAATATGTAAATGTTGCTTGAGGATAGTGATATAGAAAGAGTTAGGAATAAGAAAATACAATTGTAACTGTGTTTGGGATGGGTGATTGAATAAAAATTTTATTTCCACCAAAAAACAAAAGAGGAAGTTAAGATCATTCATATCTCTAATAAATTCTTCTCTTTAATGGAGGAAGACATTAATCCCCCAATTCCAAGACTCTAACAAATGAACTCAAAGACAAGCATTCTCCCAAATCCACCTCTTCGATACTCCCTAGGCAGTCTCTATCACCAAATGCCATATAATTTAATCCGGCACTGCCATGTGGCACAGGAAAATCATGCAACACTCTAAACCCTAACCTACTGACAGCTAACCTAACTACTAATACAAATCTATTTGATTAATAAAATCTTCAAAAAAACCATAACTTTGCCACACATTTGGCCGAACCCATTGGCCAAGTGTCTATGAACGTTGAAGAACCAATCACCATAGATCCTCCTCTCCAACGCACCACAAACCCCATGCAAATACAATCTTCACCAAAAGATTTGCAATCATTACCTCTCAACACACAGTCAAACAAAACTACTACTTTCTCTATATCAACTAGCACCATTCTTCTCAACTCCACAACCGACGCTCACTATATTGAAAAATATCCAACAACAATTCATGGCAAATCCGCCCCCCTTTCTGCCGCGAATCCCTTTTCGCCCACCAACTTATGTATCTCCACCACTCCCTCCGAACCAAGACCCAATATCATGGTTAGAACAGGGTCTTCGGGGATATGCAGACTTCTTCCTTATGAATATCAATGGCCAAGAAGTATGGATTGTTCTTCAAAATTTGAACTTCCTAGCCCAACTCATCTCCAAAAGAATGGCTCTTGAAATGGAGAACTACATCAACCACATGTGGATGGCCAACATACTCGACCCACTAGCCCTCGCTATGGCTCCAGCACTATTCCACGACATGCAGGCTCACTGGAATTTTCCATATCACTTCAATCATTCAACAAAATGAACCTAATCTATCAACTTCCATACTTCACGCCCGAGGAGCAAGTACAAACAACCCTATTTTCTTCCCATCGCAACCTATCCCCCAGCATCACCCAATACTACTAGACATCCATCACTAATAACCACCCCCTCCGAATGAACCATAACAAGAGGAAAAATAGATGGAAGACGAGCTAATAGAAGAAATAATAGTTCCTCACCACAGGGGATCTTTCACCGAAATTTCAATTATCATAGAAGCATCACTCATGCTCTTTCAGAAGATGGAGAACATGAAATATATATTCAAATTCCAGTAGCCCTCTTCAAATGCTCCATAACAATCCGTCCTCCACTTCTGGAAGCAACAGAGAATTTCGATTTAGGGGCCTCTACAAGGTCTTTTATCACTCATGCTCTTTTGGGTCTTGTATCAACCACTGCCAACTAATCGATTGGACGAATTATAGGGTAAAAACTAATGGATTAATTTTAAAGAGGCTTGACAGATATCTTGACCAATGGGTAAAAAAATATCCTGATGCCATAGTAACTCACTTACTTACCTATAACACATTTTGACCACACCCCTATCCTTCTAAATATTACCAGGAGAATCCCTCGACCCGGTAGCAAATTCTTCAAGCTTGAAACCTTCTGGTGCCACCATCATAGCTTTGAAAATTTAGTAAAAAATAGTTGGCATAGAAAACCTTTAATGGAAGCTACTGAAACCTTCCAGCTTCAAACTTGCGAATGGGAAAAAGCAACGTTTGGTAATACCAATAAAAAGAAGGGACATGTTCTGGTCATAACTAAAGGAATCCAGGCTTCCCCGCGTTACCCTACTAGCATGTTCCTACAACTTTTAGAAAAAGACCTCATTAACTAATACAATAACCTGCTTAGAATTGAGGAAGATTACTGGAAAATTCGCTCTCGCATTAATTGGATTAATTATGGTGACGCTAACACAAAAAATTTTCACATTAGCGTCGTCAATCAACGACGAACTAACAATATTGCCTATTTTAAAAATAGTGAGGGTTCCTGGATAACTGACCCACAACAAAATCTAAATCATACCTTAAACCATTTCCAAAATGCATTCACCACCGAGCATATAATAACTCTGTGGAAATATTCTCGACTCCTGTACTAATTTTGACAATATTCACCTCACTCCACTAGATCGCCCTCTACAAGACTATGAGATTGTGTGTGCTATATTTTCCTTTAAACCACTTAAAGCACTTGGTTCAGACGACATCCACCCTTTATCCTATCAAAGCACCTCGTAAAATACTCTGTCATATCTTACTGCCATGAAATATTCAAAACCCTCTCCATTCCTAAAAATCTCAACTCGTCCCACATTTGACTAATTGCCAAATTTCAAAATGCTAATAACCTCAACAACTTTCGACCTATTGGTGTATGTAACACTATCTATAAAGTCATCACAAAAAATCATTGACAATAGGATGAAACCGTTGTTGGATAAGCTTATCAGCCCCTACCAATCTAGCTTTCTAAAAGGAAGACGCACTAGTGACAATGCAATTATTATTCAAGAAATCGTGAAATATTTCCAAAAACATAGAGGGCGTCGGGTAAAACTCCTCTTGAAAATTGATCTCAAAAAAGCATTTGAGACTAGAATTGTATTTTATCTATCGATACCTTTGCCTTTTTAATTTCCCCCGTGCATAACCAAGCTGGATATGAGTTGTGTCAGTATCTCCACAATTACAATCCTAGTCAATGGCTCTAAGATGAAGTTTTTTAATCCAACGAGAGACGTTATACAAGGAGTTCCAATGTCCCCTTACCTTTTCATACTATGTATGGAGCTTCTCTCTAAATACATTTGCCACTAGGTCAACATCAGCCTACGGGACCCTATTTAACTTAGTCAATCTGGGCCACCCCTCTCTCATCTGTTTTATGCAGATGACCTCACCCTAGCAACAAATGCCAGTGTTAAATTAGTTCAGACCATAAGCCAATCTCTGACATTTTAGCCAACATTCGGGTTAAAAAATTAACTCTAGTAAGTCTAAAATAATCTTCTCTAAAACTGTGAGTCTCATACCCGAAACCATCTTGATAATATTCTCAATATCAATAAAAGTAATAACTTTGGGAAGTAATTAGGATTCTCAATCCTCCATCAAAAACCAAAAGCTTCTGATCTGATCACGCTCAACTATGTCTTATAAAAGACTAAGCGGGCGTTGCAAATATAATCCGGGGTATTATGCCCAGAGTCGATCCCATAGGGAATTTACGTATCAATCAAGGCTTTAGAATACACAACTTTTACTCAATCAATTCTCTCAAGACTTTTTAGTATAAATTGGTGATGTTTTACTAATTCTACTGACAATAATAATAACTAGCAATTACTAACAATGTGTTGTAAACAATTATGATAAAGGTCTAAGGTTATGGTTTCCCCCGTTGGTGAACTTACTTCTCGGATACTTCTTATAGTTTGATTAGTTGTCTCTATCAATCATGAACACTCTATCTACCATAAATCTCTCTCAAGTAATTATGATAATTTACTAGACGCACTCTCTCAAGTTACGCTAGCTAGATTGCATTACAGTTCACTTTAGATTGCACCCGAGGTATCGTTATCTCTAATCCAACCTCTAAACCCTCGGTTATGACTTTCGTCTATACTCCGGGAGTGATGTTGTTCAAACAACTACCTAAATATGCACTCTCTCTCAAGTAGATACATAATAAATAGGAACAGCTAATTGAGGGCCCTTCAATCAACTACAACAAGAACGTAGTTGAACAAATAGAGATTAATCAACCAATCAAAACTATATTAATAACACAATAAGTTCGTCCCCCAACGGGTTCCACCAAAATCCTAGATTAAAGAAATTAGCTACTCATGCTCATACTAATCAACTCTAAAATAACTTGCATAATTAAACTACAAAGTAATGAATAAAAGCTGTAAAAATTGATGTTTGGCTTCTCTGAGTAGTATTCCTCAGTCATCTCTTGTCTCTAATGGCCTCACCTCCTTCAAGTTGTGTTTTTGGGTCTATTTATATGTTTGGGACAAATCCTAGCCGTGTAGGAGACTTCTATTCCAACCGGAAAACACTTATAACCTTTAAAACTCGGAATTGACCGGACCTCGGGACCCAGGCGTTTGGACTCAAACGCCCCCCTTAACGCCAGGGAAGACCTGGCTTTAGGGGTCTAACGCCCCACTAACGCCAGGCTGACCCTGGATTTAGGGTCCAAACGCCTCACTAACGTCGGGTTGTCCTGGCTTTAAGGCCAAAACGCCCGGCTATAGCTCGGGTCACTCCTTTTCGACTCTTGAGCATATTTTCGACGTTCATGCATCCATTTAGCTCGGTTTCGATCTCCAATGCACCTACACATGAAATAGACTCCATTATGCACATAAAAAGTGTATTTTTATCATTAACGCACATAAAATGTAAGGCATATAACTTGTTAAACCATGAATTCTAACCACGCATCAATACCCCACACTTAAATATTTGCTCGTTCTCGAGCAATCAAACTACATTCATGTACACAACTTATTAAGCGAATCCCTTAACATGTTATACCAAGAATTTTTAAAATAGTTTAAGCACAAAGGTATGACATCCTCGCCTCAATAATCGACTCACAAATACCATGCTTTATTCACAATTCACTAACTACTCTAACATAGAGGTCAACAACATTACCTTTCCTTCATGAATCATGTGCCCTCACCAAATCAAAGAGCTAGTTCCTCACACAATAAAATTTAAGAACA
>ML405608.1:0-41874 GCA_005239525.1 Nicotiana knightiana | reverse complement strand
TGTCTTGAGTATATAAGAAGGTGTTTTACAGGTTAGTGGGTATTGGGCTAAGGGGAATGGGCTGGGAATTGTGGGCTTGGGAATTGTCTTGTTAGGTTTTAAATTTAGGCTAAAAAGACTACAATAATATAATGTATTTATAAATATGTAAAAATTATTCTTAATTGACTTTAACAAATTATTATATTTAAAAATAAAACTAAGAATTAAAGTTGAAACTATATATATATATATTTCCAAAAAAAAATCACAATTGTGTCGAACTTTCCATTTTTGGATTTTGTTGGTATTTTTCAAAGGTTATATAAAAATAAAAATCATAGTAAAATAGTATGACTACAAAATGAAACTACTTTTTTTATAATTTTAGTTTTTTTTGTGATAAAATAAAGTAAAAACTAGTTAAAATAGCGATATTAGACCTAAACTAAATATTAAACGCTAATATGGGTAAAATTTCGGGGAGGTCAAAAATTACATGTCTACAGCTGCCCCTCTTCGACTGGAAACGCGAAGAGTTTTCAGGCAAAGAAAAAGAACGACGAGACAAGTTTTTTGACCCTACCCTTATTTAAAGAGACCTAAAAGTAAAAGAAAGGAGAATATGACCGAGTCCTGGTTTTGGAAAGCCTACATATCCCGGGTTATAAGGGAATCAGGTCGCGTGTTGTTCAAGAATTTTTGGGGTGATGGAGTTGGTGGAGAGAATGAGAGACTCGAGTGAGGTGCCGCTCCGTCGAGGTTCCGGTCCACGGTCCCATTATTACATTAAAATCAAAAAGAAAAGACTAACTAAGCCTATCAACTACGAGTTACAAGATTCCTATCTATGAGTCTTCTGAAGCTTGATCTTGAGTCTTGGCTGCTTCTTTATACAGACTCCGATCTGAATCTTGATGCTTGTTCGTTGTAGGTGTTGGTCAAATCTTCTTTAGCTTTTTGGATCAAGGCAGGATATACAGAGCGGATGACTTCAATCTCGTCCTGAATAGTCCACATCTTTTCCACTTCTGCACCTTGGGTTTGGTCTTCTCTTTTTCTTTTTCTTTATTCTGGATCAAAACTTCTTCTTTTGGTCGTCTTGAGTCCATTATCCTAAATTGTAATCTGCGCAAAATCAAAAAGCAAATGAACGAAATTTTCTTCCCCAGTTTTCACTAGGAAAATTTTGTGAGTTATTGTAAGGAAATCTATACTACTTTATTATTGAATGCGGTGAAAAGTCGGGAACAGTGCACCCGGAGTTATTGTAGACTAGGGAGTGGATACCCTATGCCCAAAGGTAAAATCAACTAGGGGTTGGAGACCCTATGTTGGAAGAGAATTGACAGGTTATGTTGTCGTCAAGAAAAGATCACCGGGTTATGCCGGTGTCTGGGGAAGGATCAACGGGTTATGCCGTTTGTCAAGAAAGAGATCACCAGGTTATGCCGGTGTCTGGGAAAAGGTCAACAGGTTATGTTGTTTCCGGGAAAAGGAGATCACTGGGTTATGCCAGTGTCAGCAAATGATCAACAGGTTATGCTGTTGTCAGGAAATATCACCAGGTTATGCCGGTGTCTGGAAAGGTCAATAGTTTATGCCGTTGCCTGGGGAAAAGAGATCAATGGGTTATGCCGGTGTCAGGGAATGGTCAACAGGTTATGCTANTCAACAGGTTATGCTGTTGTCAGGAAAGATCACCAGGTTATGCCGGTGTCTGGAAATGAGATTCATCGGGTTATGCCGACATCAACTAAGGAATGGACACCTATGTTGGAAAGAAGACTAGGGAGTGGAGACCCTATGTCTAAAGTCATCAACTAGGGAGTGGAGACCCTATGTTGGCATCAGGTTATGCTGGCATCAACTAGGGAATGGAGACCCTATGTTGGAAAAGCGACTAGGGAGTGGAGACACTATGTCTAAAAATAAAATCAACTAGGGAATGGAGACCCTATGTTGGAAAATGAGACCATTGAACTGTGTACCTATGCTAAAATGAATCAAGAAGGATTGTTTTGTTTTTTTTTTCTTTTTTTTTTCTTTATCTTAGGAGAAAGATTCATCAGCCTAAGACATTTACCCTAGGAGAAAGATTCATCAGACTAGAATTTTTTTATTATCTTAGGAGAAAGATTCATCAGACTAAGATTTCTATCCTAGGAGAAAGTTCATTAGACTAGGTTTTCTATCTTAGGAGAAAGATTCATCAGACTAAGATTTTGATTCTTTTTTGTTATCTTAGGAGAAAGATTCATCAGACTAAGATTTTGATTCTAGGAGAAAATTCATCAGACTAGGTCTTCTATCTTAGGAGAAAGATTCATCAGACTAAGATTTTGATCCTAGGAGAAAGTTCATCAGACTAGGTTTCCTATCTTAGGAGAAAGATTCATCAGACTAAGATTTTGATCCTAGGAGAAAGTTCATCAGACTAGGTCTTCTATCTTAGGAGAAAAAATCCATCAGACTAAGATTTTTATTGGAAGGAAAATCCATCAGACTAGGACTTTTATCCTAGGAGGAAAAATGTGAAGAGTAATGGCGACATTTTATGCACACAGATAAAGACAAAGATTTGAGTAACTCCCCTTTGTCGGTTCTTCTCTTCTTCTTCTTTTTTCTTTTTCTTTCTTTTCTTTTTTTTTTTTTTGAACCAACTTCCTTGCACTGCTTTGTTCCTGTTTCAAACAAAGAAAATTTTTCCAGTTTTAAAAGTGGTGTTCGGTTTGTGGCCTTGAGTCCTGAGCATCTTGGCTTTTGCTCAATCAACTTGAGTCGATTTTCAAGAGACTTTTTTGCTCTGCATCAACCCTGATTGTTTCACAATTTGTGGCTCAGTCAGCCTTATCCCAATCAGGAGATCTTTGCTTATGCGACCTTTTCTGATATCTTGAGTGGCTTCTTGCCTTTTGGAGCAATTTGACTGTCAGAGGGAATCACCAGTAATCTTTGCTTGTGCCAAGTAGGCTGACAAGAGTCTTTTTTGGGGGGAAACCATTTTCATTTTCATGAACCCTCGAGGCATGTTGACTGTAACAATTGAATGTGCTGGCCAAATTTGCTTTGTGCAACTGAAAGGCTGGTAGCAGATTTTGAAATCTTTTCTTGCTTGTTTTGACAAGGACTGACTCAGAGTGAATGACACAATGATGCAAAGAAACAAGTATTAACAAGAAATGCCCATGTCGGAAGGACGGAATGAAGATTTTTTTTTTCTTTTTTTTTGTTTTGCGGTAACTAGCCTTAATGATCATGACATGCATTTTGGACTTAATGGCCGATCTATCAAACTGATCAAATCTTCCCTTTCACCATTCTTATGACCTTTGAAGTCGGGCTTGTTTGTGCCAATTCCTTGCATCAGCTTCACGACTCACTTTCGACTAGTGGTGCCACGAGGGGTTATCACCAACAAGCCTCTCTCATTTATTTTCTCTATTTACCATCGCCTTACAGTGCCCGTGAGGGTTTTCACTAGTAAGACTCTCTCATTTTCTTTTTCTTTTTCCTTTTCTTTTTGTGAGAAACTTGACAGTGTTCTATGTCGTGTGGCAACCATTGCTGATTCCATGCTTTCTTGGATGAGCAGCTGACAGTGTTCTATGTCGCGTGACAACCGTTGCTCATTGCATGCTTCTCTTGTCATTCTTGAAGGCATTTCGGGAGGTCTTTATTTGGAAGATTTTTGGATAAGGTGGGAAAGAAAGGTCTGCATGAAGGCTCAAAGTAGACTCAAAATAAGGGGTTGCAGACTTACAACTCTTGGAATCGACTCTTTCAAAAGTGAAATAAAATTGCTGCCCCAGTTTTAGCTACTGGGGATTTTTTCTGTATTTTTTTTCTTTTTCTTTTGAATCTTATTTGGTTGGACCGAACCGTGTAAGGCTGCCTACGTATCCTCTTTTTTTTTTTAGGAATCAGGTCTAACGTAGTTCAAACATCTGACCTAACTATTTTTCATCTTTCTTTCTTTCTTTTTTTTCATGTTTTTTTTCTTTTTTTTCGAAACAGGTTGCCCCACCTTCTATTTTTTTTGGGGCATGGACCTTTGACTGTTTTTTTTTATTTTTTTTCATTTGTACTTTCTAAGAGCTTTCCCAGTTTGTACTCTTGGGGCATGGATTTTTCATTTTTTTTTTTTCATTTTCACTTTTGAATTTTGACTCTAAACTTGATTCCAAAAGGGGGTGGTCAAAGAAAAATGACACCAGCTCAAAAGGGGTAGAGAAGGGTATAAAGTGTTTAGATAGAAGAAAAAGGGCCTCCCAGCCTTGAGAATGCCAAAACATATTATCCTTTTGCGATCATAGCATTGATGCATATGTCTATCTTCTTGGTGTGTCGTGGTCNTCATATCACTAAAACTAGCGAGAAAGGAACTAAGCATGGAATGACACAAAAGGACAAATTGTATTTCATTGAGTAAAGGATGGAAGGGCTTAACAACAAGACAAACAACCTAAAATCCGAGTTACAACCCTAAAATAACCCGGACAATGAAAATAGCAACAAAATAGATAGACAAGACTGGCACAAACAGAACAGAGTGATAGAAGGGTTTGACTCAATAAAACAAATAAAATCGGGATCACAACCCTGAAATAACCCAGATAATAGAAAAAACATCAAAACAAGTTACCATTATTCCTTCCTAGTAAGGAGGGAATGACTTTTCAATTGCTAAGCTTAACATTTAGCCACAAATTTGCTCATCATAATCAGTAGAGCTTTCTCCAATTTCAAAATCATTAACTTCAGTCAGCAAGTTCCCGAGAGGATTCTCATACTCCCTATCACCACGCATCATCCCCACAAAGTGTTCATCATCATGTGTAGGTAAATTATTCTGGGTGTCACTGTCTGTGATCACAATCAGATTTTCCTGGATCATCCTTTCTATTTCTCTTTTCAAATCCCGACAGCTTTCAACATCGTGCCCCTGGACATTGGAATGGTATTCACACCTTTTAGAAGGGTCAAAGCTTCTTGCGCGTGGATCCACATGATTTGGAGGAATGGGTGCAATCATGTCATAATGCTTTAATTTCTCAAACAAGCTTGCATATGACTCTCCTATTGGTGTAAAATTATCTTTCAACCTTTGTTCTCCTGTATACCCCTTGTCTGGATGTGGGTTAGAGGGCACTTGGAAATTCTGTGGAGGCTAGTGGAGATTTTGCGATGCTCGCTTTCTGGGGTGTCTTGGTGGCTGGACAACATACTCAGGTGGAGCAAAAGAGTATTGTGGGTTCTGAGGTGGATAGTAGTGCTCATGAGAATCATCGGAAAACAGACGAGGCTGGTCATACCTTCGAGATGTTCTCCTAGAACCTCTTCTCAACCCTGATGCCATCATGATTTCTTCATCTTTCTCATTCATGTCGCTAAGATTATCAGATTCAATCTGGACAGCCTGAGTTGCGGCTTTGAGAGCTGTTTGACTTAAAATCNGTAAGGCTTTCCCCAAAATAAGCCATCAGTAATTCTTCCTTTCCTCCCACACCTCTTAATTGATTGCAATACCTTTTCAGGTGGGCTATGGGGTCTCCATGTCCATCATACTTTTCAAACTTGGGGACCTTGAAACCAAGTGAAAAACGAACATCGGGGAACATACATAGATCCCTGAAGGCAATACTCTTCGGACCAGCTAACCCTTGTATGATTTTCAATTGTTGTTCTAAGCTTTTCACTATTTGGGTCATTTCTTCCTGTGCCATCTTTTGGACAGGCTTCTCAATATTTGCAGGAAGATCAAATAGGTACGAATGGTACTCAGGAGAATGGTATTGTTCTTGTTGGGTAGCAAATTGTGACTTATGAGTTTTCTTCTGTACCACTGTTGGATGTGGCACAGTGAAGACAGGAGTAACAACAGCGGTTGTCTGATTGGTTGCCAATGACAAACTTTAAGAGCATGCAACTGGAGTTCCAGTTGTGGTCGTACAGCTAGGATAAAGACTGGACCCAGGTGGATAGGATTGATCAGACAATGAGACCGGAATGGTAGTTGTCGAGATGGGTGTGAATTCTGGGAAACCCTGAACAGAGAAAGGTGGTCCTTGGCCATTGGCCCATGCTTGACACATTTCAGTCATTTTCTGTTTCAGTACTCTATTTTCCTCAACCACAGTAGACTCTTGTTGAACCTTCTGACCCTGAGTCTCCTGAGCACTCATAACAGCTTCGATGCCAGTTGTCATTTTTCCCTTGGATTTTGCATTGTCAACTTACCACATACCGACCACCTCAAACTTTCTTCACAATTCAAAACAAAAAACACGTTAGAGTGGACTCAGTCGGTCCTTATTATCATTCTTTTTTTTTTTCACTTTCTTCTTCTTCTTTTTTTGAAATCATTCGATCGAACCTGATGTGGGTTGCCTACGTATGATGACGCTGCATGAATCAGATCTTGCGTAGTCCGGGAAGATTGGGAATAAAGTAAATAACCTAACTCTTTTTGTTTTTTTTTTTGGATTTTGAATTTCTTTTTATATTTATTTTTTTCAAAACAATGATTTAAAAAGAAGAAAGAAAATATTTTTATATTTAGGTTTGTTTTTTTTTTTTGAGAATTTTTGAAAAGAAGGACTTCTAAAGAAGAAGGAAAATATATATTTCTTTTTGGAATTTCGAAAGAAAAATTTCTAAAGAAGAAAAGAAATATTTTTTGATTTTTGGACTTTTATTTTGAATTTATGAAAGAAATACTTCTAAATAAAAAGAAAATATTTTCGAAGCTTGAATTTTCTTTTCGATTTTCAGAAGAAGAATGAAAATATTTTTGAATTTTTGATTTTATCCCTTTTTGTTTCGTTTTTTTTTTTTCCGACTTTTTTAAAGAAAGACTTCTAAAGAAGAAAGAAAATATTTTTTTGAATTTTTGGGAAAAAGACTTCTTAAAAAAAAGGTAGAAAATATTTTTTTTTGGATATTGATTTGATTTTTCTTTTTGAATGAAAGACTTATTAATATGAAAGAAAATATTTTTGATTTTTAAAAAAAAATTATTTTGGATTTTCTAAAGAAAGACTTCTAAAAAACAATTAAAGGAAGTTTTTTTTGGATTTTTGAAAATTGGGGGTCTCAAAGAAAGACTTTTCTACAGAAGGAAGTAAAAGAAAATATTTTTGGATTTTTAAAAATTAGGAAAAATAAAAAGGTAGAAAATATTTTTGGGGATTTTTTTAAAAAAATTGGGGGGCGGAACCGATGAGGTTTGCCTACGTATCTCACATCCGATGAGAATCAGACCCGCGTAGTTCTGTCGTTTTGACGGAACAGGGGAAACATGACTTTTGAAGGCATTCACTTATTTTCTTTCTTATTTATAGACAGAGTTTCATATTTCGAACAACTACCTCGCACTCTTGGTTTTTCTGTTTGTTTTTATTTTTAGCCGGTCAACACACAAGCCGAAACAAATAAATGGATATGTAGCAGGTAAGATGCATCAGGATAGTCTTTCATTTCGGGTACACCTGTCCTAGACAGACCCAACCCCTGTGTTGAGTCCCCTAAGTCAAATGCACATAATCAAATAAGCGTTCATACTAGGTATCCGGCATGAGGTTTTGTTATTCTAGGTTTAAACCTGGGGTTTTGTTCTAGACCAGGCTTACCGGAGCGGACAGCTCGAGCCGAGGTCGGGGCAGCGTACCGGGAATACAGAAGCTTCACCGGCTTTGCAACTTATCCGTACATCGTTCTAAAATTTAGATATGACTCTAACAGAAAAGAAGTCACACGAAGTGCACACTTCCCAGATGATTTAGAAGACTCAAAGAGAAGAGGGTTTCGCCACAATTTAAATACAGTTCAGATAATATCAAAGTGGTAAAAAGCGACATTTAGCACATTAGGTTCAAACATGTAAAATCAGATAATAAAGCCAAATATAACAGTTATTCTAAGCTAGAATTCTTGAACCCCGAACCAGAGATTCTGATTTCTCATTCCCCAGCAGAGTCGCCAGAGCTGTCACACATCTTTTTTCACTACCCCCGGTAAATAAAGAGTAATAAGGGAGTTTTTCCAATTAAAATGACATTATTCCATTTTGGGATTTATTTATTATTTCAGAGTCGCCACCCGAATTTTTGACGATGTTCCGGGACATCGTTTTGTTTAGAAAACCCCAAACCGAGGAAAATTTGACTTTGTTTTAATTTGTCTGCGACCAGAAATCCGAGTAAGGAATTTTGTTAAGCCGGGAGAAGGTGTTAGGCATTCCCGAGTTCCGTGGTTCTAGCACGGTCGCTTAACTATTAATATTTGGCCTAAATTATCTGATTATTTACATATTTTAGCCTATTGTACATTTTTAGCCTTCTTACTTTTTTAGCCGCTTTTTAATATTTATGATTTATGTTAAAACAAATCACGATATCGTACACTTGTCATTTTGGTATACGTTGCAAACTGCGCCACATGAAATGCACCCACGATTTACGACATGTTTATTTTAATTATTATTAGAAGTTGAAGACGGGGACAAGAGTTGTCGCACCCGAGTGTAGATTACGTAGTCAAGACTAGGGTCGTGACGATTTTATAGTGCCTATTTGAGACGATGTTTGATTATTCTTTATGTTTTCTATTTGAAGGAGCATTTTAGTTTTAAGATCAATTAGGACGTTTATGGATTTATCTTAGGCAAGTCACGATGGCGTGCACTTGTTATTTTTGAACACATGGCAAACACGTCACATGAAATGCACCCGTAGTTGCTATGTGCATTTTTATTAATTGTTTAGAGTTGAGGGTCGGGGGCATGAGTCGCCACATCCGAGTGTAAATTACATAATCATGACTATGCCACGGGAATCGTACCCATAGTCACGATGTTTATTTATTATCACGTCTAAAGAAACTAGCAACATTTAAGACATTTACGATTATTGTGAAGGCCATGAATTATGGCGTTATTATTTGATGAAAAGAATATTATTTTTAGGAATTAAAATTACTAAAAACCTTTGGACATGTATAAGCACCTATTAAGACAAACATCTAGACAACAACGATTTAAACAAAAGGAACCAAAATGCCAAATGACTGCCTAAAAGAAACAAAACAAAGGAAAAGAAATTTGTACCTTCAAACCATATAAAGTCAATAGGAAATAGCAGCTCACAAGTATGGTGTATATTCTGCTCAAATACATACACGATCTTGCTGTTTTCAATGGTTTTGAGTCTCAATTTTTAAAATTATTTTTAGCAAGTTAATCCATGATAAACATTATAATAAACAATAACTGAAAAAAATAATCATGAAACCAAAGAGATTCCTTTATCCAGGCACACAAAACTCCAAAATCACGCATCAATTAGAAATAAGATGAGCTAAAATTGGACCTTTCAATGTAGCCAAGTTCTTTCAGATTTGAATAATGGCAAAAACTCCAAAGCAGAGGTACATCAAATGCTCTGTTTCACTTAAAGTGCAACAGTGAGCTCCGATTGCAAATCATCCGGAGTTCGAACAAAAAATTCATCGATGAACTCGAGCTCGATTGTGTTTTAACAGTGATGAAGACGAACTATTTTTGTAGCTGAAAATTGATGGAAAATCAGCGGGGTTTGAGGATGAGAAAGGAGTTGTTTGTTTCTTGAGGTCCTTTAAGGGTGTTTTTGGAGTTGTTTTCACTGGTTTTCATGGAGTTCCGCCGGATTCCATGGTATTTCCGGCGAGTTTCTGTCTTCGCCATTCACTATCATTGAGAGCATGATGGCGTGAGAGAAAAGAAGAGAGAAAGTAAGGCTAGCAACTATTTTGGCGAGGGGAAAAGGAACGTCGCCGGTTACTTTGCCATGGACGGCTGTGAGGCAGTAGCTTTTGTGGTTGGGCGGCGGAGGGAGATTGTGTTATTTTCCGGTCACTTGGCCGGCGATGAGGTGAGCGGGAAGATGTCTGCTTGATCCATGAAGAGAGGGATCGTCCCTGGGATCAGATTTTGTTTTTGGGTTCTTAAGAAATAGCCTAATGTTCAGAGAGAAGAAGAGGCGTGTATTTTTTTTCTAGGGAGGTTCCGTTACCCCCTTTTCTGATGGTTGTCTTGAGTATATAAGAAGGTGTTTTACAGGTTAGTGGGTATTGGGCTAAGGGGAATGGGCTTGGGAATTGTGGGCTTGTCCATGTCTTGTTAGGTTTTAAATTTAGGCTATGTAAAAAAATATTCTTAATTGACTTTAATAAATTATTATATTTAAAAATAAAACTAAGAATTAAAGTTGAAACTATATATATATTTTTTGTTGGTATTTTTCAAAGGTTATATAAAATAAAAGTCATAGTAAAATAGTATGACTACAAAATGAAACTATTTTTTTATAATTTTAGTTTTTTTTGTGATAAAATAAATTAAAAACTAGTTAAAATAGCGATATTAGACCTAAACTAAATATTAAACGCTAATATGGGTAAAATTTCGGGGAGGGTCAAAAATTACATGTCTACAAATATTATTACACACAATTTATGTCGACGTCGTATTGTTCACCTAAAAAGACAGAAGGATGAAGCATGTTCCATCTGTCCAATAGCTTATGCGGCTCGCTGACCGCAGCTGGCCTTGCCTCATGTATAGGTGCTTCCACTAGATGGGCTCCGCCCATGAGTTGCGCCTGATGTCTGATATACAGCATATGTATTCCCAAGAGCCTGAGCTATAGGGGTCTGTGCTCCCCTCCCTCCTGAGATGTGGCGAGGCCCGCTGGAAATATATCAGTCTGAGTCATAGTATCTATGAACCATAGAATACTACTCATGACCTCCTGTAATCCCGATGCGGACATGAAATCCACCGGGGCTAGCTCTGCTGCAGGCACCTCACCCTGCTCCTTAATAATAGGCACCGCCACTGGATCCACTAGTGGTGTGACTGGAGAAACTCTAGGACACCCTCGTCCTCAACCACGAGATGGAGCCCTCCCTCGGCCTCTGCCTCATTCTCTAGCAACAGGGGGAGAAACTCCTCCATGGCCAGGAACATTCATTGCACGCGTTCCCACCATCTGTGAGAGAATGAGAGAAAGATACTTAGTACAACATAATTGCACGATAGGATATGAAGAAAGAGTAGTTTCCTAACACCCTATAGCCTCTCGAAGATAAGTACGGACATCTCTGCACCGATCTGCAAGACTCTATTAGGTCTGCTCATAAATCGTGAGACCTACGTGAACCTAGTGCTCTAATACCATGTTGTCATGACCCAATTTCCTATAGGCTTTGATGGCGCCCAACATCGCCGCTAGGCAAACCAATGGTGAACTAACCATGTATATATTCTTTTAACATTTTTGAAATAGTTGATTTTAATTATTACATAAGAAAGAGATGAGAAATTTAATAAAATAAAACGTAACAAATTATAATATCAAGTGAGGTGAAATAAATACTCAAAACCATTAAGCGTCTACTAGCAAAATTCCAAGACCTGGTGTCACAAATGTATGAGCTACTAGTAGAATACACAAAACACTAAACTATTGTCTGAAGTAAAGTAGACAGAACATAAATACAAAAGAAAGACTTCGGGTGCTGCAGAACGGCTCGGAAGGCAGCTCACCGCTAAGTCTCGAAGTATCATGAGTGCGCGCCAAGATGATGTCCTGATGCACCTGCCTCAGATCCTACACGGTTAGTGCAGAAGTGTAGTGTGAGTACATAAACAACATGTACCCAGTAAGTATCTAGTCTAATCTCGAAGAAGTAGGGACGAGGGATCCACTTCGACCCTTACGATGGGCTAACAATAAAATACTGAAATTCTAAATAAACATGAGTTATGTAAACAACCATAAATATCCATAACAAGCAGTGAATAAATATTTATTTCACTAGTCAATTTTCATCATTAAGTAATTGTAACCTCTCAAGCAAATAAAATCATATCAAGAAGATTAGGCTCCATGTATTAATACACACGATTTATGTCGAGGTCGTACGACCCAATCCAAAAATATATGTATATATTGTGTGCACTGCTGAGAGTCAAACGGTACGAACCATAGATGCATCAATTAACCTGCCGAGGCGAACGGCCCGCTCCCATGAGAGTAGAGGAATTTACTTTGCTCGCAGAAATACTTGCGACGTGAGTGAACATAGATTTCTCAAAGTTATTATAAAATTGTTCGATTATTTCCAAACATAAGAAATCCAACTAGGGATATTAAATCTAAAAATCCTTAATCTCAGTTTTATTTATGAAAAAATAACAAGTGTAACCAACATAATAGTGCAAACAAGACATGATATAAACCTAAGACTACCCGGACATCACATAAAATATAGCTATGCACGGACTCTCGTCACCTAGTGAGTACGTAGCTCCACTCAAAAATAATTTACAACAAAATACACCTAAGGGGATAAGTTCCCTCTTACAAGGTTAGGCAAGAGACTTACCTCGTTCTTAAGCTCACTTCTGATCCTCAAATTCGTTCTAAAGCCTCAATTCGGTACCAAACGACTCGAAATTAGTCAAATGTTATATAATTTAGTCAATACATGTTCAAAAGTTCATAATTTAACTATTAGAGTAATTACCCAACCCAAATTGAAATATTCCTAAAACTCACCCACAGTCCCACGTGCCCGGATTCCGAAAATTTTTGAAGTAAATTGTTACCCGTAACCTTCCGAACTCAAATATATAATTTTCATCCCAATCCATAATTATTTCCGTGGTTAAATTCTATTTTTATCAAAACCTAGGTTTTTCATCTAAACTCATGATTTTCATAATTTTACATGTTAAAATTTACCCATTATCTATGTTTTAAACTCATATTGTATAGAAAATCTTTACCTCAAAGTGCTAGGTGAATACCCCTCTCCAAAAGCTCCAAAATCGCCCAATGAATAAAAGAAATGAGTTAAAAATGGTTTAATTCCCGACTTAAATGAACCTCAATGCCCAGCGATTTTTCGCACCTGCGATGACCCTGCCACATTTGTCGTTCTGCTTCTGCAGACAAAACCATGCAGGTGCGGACCAAGCCCAGGTCGACCTCCTCCGCTTCTGCAACCAACGGCTCATATTTGCGAGCACGCTTCTGTGGCGAGTGCGTCGCACCTGCGGCCCTATTTCGCTTCTGCGATCACCTTCTTCACACATGCGCCTCCGCAGGTGCGGTCCCTGCCTCGCTTCTGCAATCACGGGTTAGCCTATGCTGGGCCGTTTATGCGGCTGCTGGCTTGCTTCTACGAGCTCGCACCTGCGGCTGGCCCTCTGCAGGTGCAATTGCACCAGAAGCTGGGTGCTTCATCTATCCAACTAAGGCCAAATGACTTTTGCGCATCGTTTGAATGGTATCCGGGGCCTCCGAGGTCCCGCCTAAAAGGATCAACAAGTTTGAAATCATAAAATGGACTCACTCGCACCCTCGAAACACATATAACAATATAAAACTAAGAATCATTTGCCAAAATCAATAGAATCAACTTATGAACTTCAACTTCTTTCAACTTACTCCGAACGCGCCGAATCATACTTAAACTACTCGGAATGACTCCAAATTTTGCGTGCAAGTCATAAATTAACATACGAAACTATTCTCAGGCTTGGAATCCCAAACGGACCTCGATAACACCAAAACCTACTCCAACCCAAATTTAAAGAACTTTTTAAACCTTCAATAAGCCAATTTTCAACATTAAGCGCCGAAACACTCCCAGGTCATCTAAAACCCGATCCAAATATACGCCCAAGTCCAAATCATCATACAAACCTATTGGAACTATCGGATCCTGGTTCCGAGGTCGTTTAGTTAAAATGTTGACTCAAGTCAAACTTTGCCCCTTTTTAGCCAAATTTAAGGAACCAAGTGTTCCGGTTTCAATCCGAACCCTTCCAAATCCCAAACTAACCATCTACGCAGGTCATAGAATAGTAAAAGCATATATGAGGAGTCTTACTTAGGGAAACAGGGATCTAAAAAGTAAAATGACCAGTCGGATTGTTACATGCTCCACATATTGCATAATTTAGCAATCATCCAATTATCTATCCAATTAGCATCTAATTTTACTTATTTATTTTGAATGTTTCTTTCACAAATTTTATATGTAATCAACCAATTTTGTTCTAGTAATTTTAAATTAGCTTGTAGTAATCTTTTTTATACTTTTGAACAGCTAAAAGTGAAGTGTATTCTAATTTGTTCCATGCTAGGTGTGCTATATAAACTGGAAATTACAGATTTGAGTTTTACCGATGATCTCCTTCTGTTTACTAGAGGAGATCTTCTTTATGTTAAAGCATTACACAAGTATTTTCTATTGTTCTCTAAGGCCATATGATTACAATCCAACATGGGGAAAAGTGTGGTGTATTTTGGTGGTGTACCACAAGTTGAAAGGAAAAGAATATCGCAATAGTGGGGTTGTATGGAGAGTTGCCTTTCAAATATCATGGGATTCTATCATCGATAAAAAAGTTATTACTCCATTAATGGCAGCCCCTTGTAGAGAAAATCATTGCAAAGATCTCATCATGGA
Source organism: Nicotiana knightiana (assembly GCA_005239525.1). Lineage (NCBI taxonomy): Eukaryota > Viridiplantae > Streptophyta > Magnoliopsida > Solanales > Solanaceae > Nicotiana > Nicotiana knightiana. The sequence continues at coordinate 27,375 of ML405608.1, read as the reverse complement.
CAACTAAAAAGCTCTCTTATATATTCCGGGAGAGACCAATTGGTCCAATCTGTGCATTTTGAAATGCAAACCTACTGGGCTCGGTTGTTTATTCTACTTGTTAAGGTCTTGAAGCTAATCATAGGAGCTATATGTGGTATGGGGCTACTTTGATTACCAAAAAAAAAAAAAAAAAAAAAAAAAAAAAAAAAAGCATTAGTAGCTTGGGATAAAATTTGTACTCCTAAGTCCATGGGTGGTTTGAACTTGATTAATCTACAACTTTGGAATAAAGCTACTATTGCCAAGATCGGCTAGGATTTAGCTCACAAAGAGGATAAATGTTGAGAAAGGGGTAACATAAGTGTAAATAACAAGGGCAGAATAGTCTTTTCACCTCCTTAGATTATCGGTTCTTGAGTTCCATTTGTTAGTTAATTAGTTAGTTAATTACCTAACTATATATATTGTAAATCTTTCTGATTTCTCATTAACGAAATGAACAGATTCATTTTCATCTCCACTGCTTCTCTCTCTAACCTCTCTCTAGTTCATTCTTCATTCTCTTCTTCTCATCTCTAGGGTTCATACCATGTTAATCCTCTATTAATTTCATGGTATCAGAGCTTAGGAGCTTGAGATTCTAGCTCGAACTATGGATCTATTTGCAATTACAGAAAATCATTCGTAAAAAATCTTGTATATTCTTGTCAATGGAGAACGAACAAAGTTTGGGTCATGGATCAGCTCATCAGCAACATGCAAGGGAACAATTGAATTCTGGAGTTGGAAATCCATCAATTGGAGTTGGAAATCAACCAATTGGATTCGACTACAATCATCCTATGTTCTTGTCTCTAGCTGACGTCAGTGGTATACAAATCATCTCGTTTCAACTCACAAGTATTGAGAATTACTCGATCTGGAATCGTTCTATGCGTGTTGCTTTACTAAGCAGGAACAAGTTAAGATTAATTGATGGTACATGCAAGAAAGAAAAATTTCTATAAATTTTATGGAATCACTAGGAGAGAGTAAATGCAATTGTACTCTCGTGGATTATGAATTATTTGTCTAAAAACCTTCTTGGAGGAATTATGTATGCTTCTTGTGCCCAAGTAGTCTGGGAGGATTTATCTGAGAGATTTAATAAGGTAGATGACTCAAGGTCGTTAAATCATTATAAAGAAATTGCAATTGTCTCAAGGTACTGCATCTGTCTCAGTATACTTCTCAAAACTTAAGGATATGTGGGAAGAGTTTGAAGCCTTAGTGCCTGCCAGGTTGTGATTGTCCTAAATCTAAGGAGTTTGTTGTGTACCTTCAAAAATATAAGTTGTATCAATTTTTAATGGGACGTAATGACTCGTATGCTCAGGCTAGAAGTCAGATTTTAATGAGGAGTCCAGTTCCTACAGTTAATCAAGCCTATGCTATGATAATTAGTGATGAAGGTCAGAAGTCAATAGCAAACACCACACAAATTTTTAGGTGCTAATCCTGCAATGATGTCAGGAAATTTTGATGCAGTAATGTATTTAAGATCCACAGGAAATCAAAGGTTCAAGAAAAACTATAATGTTCAATGTGAATTATGTAAACTCGAGGGACATAACAAAGAAAATTGTTACAAAATAGTGGACTATCCACCTGATTATAGACCAAAAAGAAAGGGGAGCAGGAAATAATGCAGCCTATAATGTCATGTCTGACAATTCAATTCAACAGACATACCGTGGTTCCAATGATGCAAGAGGTCCTTTACGCAATTTTAACATGAATACAAATCAGTCTTCTTCAACTACTGAGGACAAAGGGTCTGTAACTGGACTTAATTTCAACCAACTGAATCAAATGACAGGGTGCACATTCTCAAGAGAAAGGTATGATCAAATTCTTCAACTCCTCAACAAAACAGGAACTAGTCAGTCTTCCAGCACAATTTCAACTCCTGCAGCCAATTCAACAGGTATTAGTTGTGCTCTGATGGTTTCTAGTAGTCTACAAGCGTGGATAATAGATACAGGAGCCATAAATCATATGGTAGCTGATATGAATATACTAAATAAGTCAGCTGTCCTTCCGTCTGAAAAACCAGAGAAGATATTCATGCCAAATAGAGATATTTCATGTGTGACTCATACTGGTGCTAGCACTATATTAGAAGAAAACAAAATTACTAATGTGTTTTATGGTCCATCATTTAAGTTCAATTTGTTATCAGTGTCTAAATCGATAAAGGAATTGAAATGCTCAACATCCTTCTTTCCTGATTTCTGTGTATTTCAGGAACTCTTCAGTGGGAAGGTAAGGACGATTGGTATAGAAGATGATGGACTCTACATACTAGAAAAATAGGCTATTAGAACATCTTTAGCAGTATCAACTGGAATAAAGGATAATGATCATACCAGTTCAACTACAGCAAATGATATTGATTTATGGCACAAGAAGTTTGGTCATGCTTTAACTACAATCCTTAAAAGGTTACTTCATAGTAGAACAGACCTTATAGTTGATACTGTAAATGTCACGACCCAAAATCCCTAAGGCCGTGATGGCGCCGGACACAAGGTCAGGCAAGCCAAAACATTAATTTATTGAAATAACTTTCCATTTTTTAACATTTTTCGAAATCGTTACTTTCTCTTGCATCTCATAATTTAACAAGTAAATTTTATTAAACTTAAATATGATAGCACATCAATTTAATTTAACGAAGTAAATCCCAGCACGTCCCCAGAACCCGGTGTCACAAGTACATGAGCAACTTGTATGGATTTTACAAATATTACAAGGCATGTCCGAAATACAAATGGACAAGGAAATTTAAAATGAAATAGATACAGCATGAAGGTGAATCTGTCAGCTGCGGATCGCCTCTGGAAGATGCAGCTCGCCTGAGTCTCTGAATCCTCCACATTGCAATGAAGGTACCTATGCAATAAAATGCACAGCAAGTGCAGCATGAGTACGAAAATAACGTGTACTCAGTAAGTCGCCCGCCTAACCTCAGAGAGGTAGTGACGAGGGGGAAAATTAGACTCTTACTAAGGTCCGACAATACAACATGTGACAGAATATGATGAAATACAATAGACATGAAAGGCAGCGAGCAACAAGTACCTAGCAAATAATGGAATCCAGATAATAATAACTGAAAGAAATAGCAAGGTACTAAAATATCCTTTAACAAATACCTGACACTCCAGTTACATGTGACTCAGAACTCAAGTGACCATACACATACCAGGACAAGACAACCGGCCGGAGTCATAAAGGTGGTCATCGGGGCTGGGGTCATAAAGTTATCCCAAGATCGCGAATCATACCTGTGACTCGCATGCTAACTCGATACAATAATAAGCTATCCCACGATCGCACATCATCCCTGCGACTCGTGTGCTGACTCGATATAATAAGCTATCCCATGATCGCGCATCATCTCTGCGAATCGTGTGCTGACTCGATAATAATAATAAGTTATCCCACGGTCACGCATCATCCATGTGACTCGTGTGCTGACTCGATAATAATAATAATAAGTTATCCCACGATCGCGCATCATCCCTGCGACTCGTGTGCTGACTCGATAAAAATATATATATTTAACATAAATTTCCCCTTAATCGCGAATCATACCTGCGACTCGAGTGCTGACACATTTCCACACGTTTAAATCCACTTTTTATTAATAACAATAGTTTTTCTCATGGAAAAATAGTAAAAATCCGTATTCAAAGAACCATGAAACATAGGTTTCGAAATCATTTGTTTTTTTTTTAAACTCATTTGTCGAATTTAACGGTATTCCTCGATACGACCTAATCTAGGTACACATATATTTAAAGCGGAAACAAATTCTCTTTGGAAGGATAACAGTATGAACTCCAGCTTTCTTTTAAACATTTAATTATATTTTTGGTCATATTAACAGTTCAATGATACAGGCAGGGGTACAGGTACACACATAAAGCATGTTAATGGGTCCTAGACTACCCAGACATAAGCATATAGTAGCTACGCACTGACTCTCGTCACCTCGTGTGTACGTAGCCCCGAAGATAATAACATATACTGAATTAATTCACCTAGGGGGACGACTCCCCCTCACGAAGTTAGAAAAGAGACTTACCTTGCTCCGAAGTTCCAACACCGGCTTCCAAGCCCTTCCGATGACCCCAACGGACGCACCATGCTCCGAAACTACCATATGAATGACAAAGCAATGAAAATTCCTCCTAATACTCACAACAAATTTCAGATTATATACTTTCCCAACCCTTCTCTATGAAATGACCAAAATTCCCTCGGGCCCACGTGCCCGGAAATCCAAAATTCTCGAAGATGCCTTCTACCCATAGCCTTACTAACTCAATTATATAATTTACTCTAATGTTCATGCTCAATTCGTGGCCAAAAATCCAATTTACCAAATTCTAGGTTTCTTCAAAGTTTCACAATTTTCCTACCAATTTCATGCTCAAAAATCCATGAAATATCTTGTATTTGACCTTAGAACCAAGTAGAAGAACTTACCTCTTGAAGCTTGGTGAAATCCCCCCTGAAAATCTCTTAAAAAATCGCCTATCCCATGAAGAAAGTGAAGACAATGAACTAACTCTCGCTTAAAAACAATCTGCGCGGGCCCTTTTTCCGCACCTGCGGTTCCTTCATCCGCACCTGCGATCATGAAGGTGCGACCAATTCACCCGCACCTGCGACTTCCCAAATCTCCAGCCAAATCGCACCTGCGCACTATTTCCCGCACCTGCGGAATTTTCATCCTGCGGCTCCCAGCCAGGCCAAGCCAAATTCGCACCTGCGACACCCAGTCCGCACCTGCGGCTCCGCACCTGTGGCCAATTCCTCGCAGGTGCGGTTGCATCAGATGACAGCAGAAACCAGCCCTTTCCAACCTTCAATTTGATCTGTTAACCACCCGAAATCCACCCGAGCCCCCGGGACCCGTCCAATCATACCAACCTGTCCCAAAACATAACACGGACTTGCTCGAGAACTCAAATCACATCAAACAACGCCGAAATCACGAACCGCACTCAAATCCAATTCTTTAAGAACTTAGAATTTCAAGCTTTTACACCCGACGACGAAACCTATCAAATCACGCCCGATTGACCTCAAATTTTGCGCAAAAGTCATATTCAACATTACGGACCTGCTCCAACTTTCGGAATTGCATTCCGACCTCGATATCAAAACTTCCACTTCTGGCCGAATTTCCCAAAAACCTTCAAATTTCTATCTTTAGCCAAATGACTTCAAAATGACCTGCGGACATCCGAATTCACTTCCGATCTCCCAACTCCAGAATTACCATACGAAGCTATTCCCAGACTCGGAATCCCAAACGGACATCAACATCATTGAATTGCCCTTCAAGCCAAACTTAGGAAATTTCTTCAAAAAAATGTTGACTTCCACAATATACACCGAAACGCTCTAGGGTTATCAAAATCCCGACCCGGACATACGCCTAAGTCCGAAATCATCATACGAACCTGCTGGAACCTTCGGATCCTGATTCCGATGTTGTTTACTCAAAATTCCAGTCTTACTCAATCTCTTCAACTTAAGGCTTCTGAAATGAGAATTTTACTTTCAATTTAACTCCGAACCTCCTGAATTTCAACTCTGACCATACACACAAGTCACAATACCTGAAATGAAGCTATTCATGACTCCCAACTGCTGAACGACGCGCTAGATCTCAAAATGACCGGTCGGGTCATTATAGTAAAACAGTGTGTAGTTTGTCCTTGTACTAAGCAGACAAGATTACCATTTCCTATTAGTTGTATTAAAACTGTAAGCAGATTTGATCAAGTATATATGGATATATGGGGACCATATAAAACTCCCACATATGATGGTTACAAATACTTCTTAATAGTAGCTGATGATTTTTCAAGAATGACTTGGGTATTTTTGCTTAAATAGAAGTCGGAAGTGTGTGTTTTATTACAACAATTCTTGATATTAGTCAAAACTCAGTTTGACAAGACTACTAGAATTATCAGAACTGATAATGGTACTGAGTTTATAAACTCAATATGCAGTGAGATGTTTAAGAAACTTGGGGTCATTCATCAAACTTCATGTACTTATACTCCTCAGCAAAATGGAGTTGCTGAGAGAAAGAACAGACATATTCTAGAGATCACCAGGGCTATTAGTTTTCAAGATGAAATACCAATAAGTTTTTGGGGTCACTGTGTAAATGTTGTTGTTCATCTTATAAACAGACTTCCAAGTGTTGTCATCAACAAAAAAACTCTCTATGAAAGACTATATCATAAACCACCTTCCTATACTCATTTAAGGGTATTAGGTTGATTATGCTATGCAAAAATAGTTCAACAACATGACAAATTGTCATCAAGAACCAAAAGTGCAATTCATATGTGTGACGACCCAAAGGGTCATCACCTATGTTATTACCCATCCCGTACTTCCGAGGTCTTGAAAACCTCATTTGTATTTGCCTCGATTACCTGTGCAGTCCGGGCGCGTAGCCGGACAGCTTAAATATGTAATTCTGTGAAAAATGCTAAGATTTGATAATAAAATGAATAAATTTGACTTTGGTCAATATTTTGGGTAAACGGACCTGGACCCGTGATTTGATGGTCCTGGAGGGTCCGTAGGAAAATATGGGACTGGGGCGTATTCCCGGAATCGAATTCCGAGGTCCCAAACCCGATAAATGAATTTTTGAGTAAAATTATTTTCTGAAAATATCTATGGAAATTGAAAATGAAATCTGATTAGAAAGTGATGGTATCGGGCTCGTATTTTGGTTCTGGCACCTGGTACAGGTCTTATATATGGTTTAAGTCCTTTCTGTAAAGTTTGGTTGAAAACGGATTTCGTTTGACGTGTTTCGGACTTAAAATGGAAAATTTGATGTTTTATGAAATTTGATAGAATTCATGGATTTTGAGGCTTAATTCGATGTGTATGATGTTATTTTGGCAATTTGATCGCACAGATAAGTTCATAGGATGTTTTTGAGATAGTGTGTATATTTGGTTTGGAGCCCCGAGGGCTCGGGTGAGTTTTGGATAGGCCACGGATTGCATTTTTCTGAACTTAGAACTACTGGTGTGACTGGCCTACAGGCTTCGCATTTGCGAAGCCAGCATCGCAAATGCGAAGGTGCACTGGCTGGCAAGGGATCCCAAATGCGAGCCATTCATCACAAATGCAAAGTCCCTCCTCCTGCACGGTGATCGCAAATGCGAGCCATTCATCGCAAATGCGAAGTCCCTCCTCCTGCACAGTGATCGCAAATGCGAACTATGCCTTGCAATTCCTATGTCAGGGGTGTTCGCAATTGCGAAACCCTGTTCGCATTTGTGATGCCAACCAGTAGCCTGCCCTGTACAAAACCGAGTTTTTACTTCATATTTCATATTTTCTCAAACTCAACACTCTTAGGCGATTTTTCCAAAGAACAAGACTCTTCCAAATCAGTTGTAAGTGGTTTTTACTCATTTCTTTCAATCATTAACATCATTTAACATGTTTTCAACTTAAAAATCAGTGATTTCCATGGGTGAAATTGGGTGTTTGGGGTAGAACTTAGGTTTTTTCTAAAAATTGGGATTTGAGTGGGTGATTGACCTCCGATTTGAGAGACTTTTATATGGCTGGACTCATGAGAGTACGAAGGTTCTGAAAATGTAAAATTTACCCGACTCTGAGATGCTAGCCTGAGGGGAATTTTGGTTATTTCACCTAATTTCGCATTGTAAGCTTGAATTAAATAGTAGAATCAGTTGCATGAGATGTTATTTACGGTATGAAATTTATTTGAATAGATTTGGGCCATTTGGAGTCGAATACTTGTGGCAAATGTGTGGTTTCGGGTTGATTGATATACTTCGGACCCGAGGTAAGTGTTTGGTCTAACCTTAGCTTGAGGGAATAGGAGTTGAGTATAAATTGCTACTTGCTAATTGTCAAATACGATGTATAGGCATGGTGACGAGTATCTATACATTGGTGTCTAGCATGACCGTGAGTCCTTATATTGTAAACATTCTGATTTTGTGGTAATTTCCATGCTTAATTGACGATTCCTATATGTTGTGAAGAAATATGAGATATTACATCTTTGGAGCATTGGCTCAAATTGTGAAACGAATAGTGAAGAAATATGAGATATTACATCTTTGGAGCATTGGCTCAAATTGTGAAATGAATAATGAAGAAATATGAGATATTACATTCTTTGGAGCATTGGCTCAAGTGATAGAATAAATCATGAAAATGAAAGTGAAAGAAAGAGAAAAAGTTATTGAAATATACCCTTGCCGGGATTTAATTGTGTAATTGATGTTCCCTTGCCGGGATTTAATTGTGTAATTGATGCTCCCTTGCCGGGATTTAATTGTGTAATTGATGCTCCCTTGCCGGGATTTAATTGTTTAATTATTGTTCCCTTTCCGGGATTTCTATTTCTATTTTGTTTACTCCCCTGCCCGTTGTTTGTGATTGTTGTTTGGGTGAGGAAGAGTGTTAAAGCACGAAGGGTGATGTCGTGCATTGTTTGATATTGTCTCCCTTGCTGGGATGTTGAGATTTCTGTTATTGTTCCCTTGTCGGGATTTCTACTTTTATTCTGTTTACTCCCTTACCCTTGTTTGTGATTGCTGTTTGGGTGAGGAAGAGTGCTAAAGCACAAAGGGTGATGTCGTGCATTGTTTGTTATTATGAGAAAAGAGTGTAAAGCATGAAGGGTGATGTCGTGCCATACGATATACCATTCCGTACCATATTCATTGATTATACTGTGAGGAAAGAGAGTAAAAGCACGAAGGATGATGCTGTGCCATGATTTACATTGATTACATTATACATTGCATAGTGAGGATGAGAGTAAAAGCACGAAGGGTGATGCCGTGCCATGATTTACATTGATTACATTATACATTGCATAGTGAGGACGAGAGTAAAAGCACGAAGGGTGATGCCGTGCAAGTTTGTGATTTCTTGTCCTTATTGATATGCTGGCTTTCTGGTTCTTTTCCTTACTGAGATTTCTTATATGAAATTGTTATCTCCCCACAGCATGTTCCCCTTCCTTTATTCATTGTTTTCTTCCTATATTTCTTATCCGTTGCATATATGTATACATATTTATTTGAACTGCACGGGTTTATTTGGTAGTTTGGTTCTAGCCTCGTCACTACTTCGCCGAGGTTAGGCTAGGCGCTTACTCAGTACATGGGGTNGGAGGACATCATTAGTGGGAGTGTCTTCCAGCTCATTATAGAGGCTTCGAGGTATACCCGTTGGCGTTCGTGGGCCTTGGCGTCTCTTCCATCCATTTGTCTTCGATTCTGTCTTATTTTTCCTTTAGTTTCAGAGGCAGACATGTATTTCCTTTCAGACTTGTATTTAGCACTCTTAGACAGTTCGTGAGTTAGTGACACCAGGTTTTGGGAAATTTTGCGTCGATGTATTGTAATTGTCTTTACTTAGCTTAAAACCGTATTTATTCCCGCTGTTTAATTTGTGAACTGATTTAGTTTATTCTGTTAGGATAAGGTTATGATGCTAGTTTAACTACACACGTTGGCTTGTATATCGGGTTCAATGTTAGACGCCATCACGGTCCGACGGTGGGATTTCGGGGCGTGACAATATGGGATATGCAGAAACTCAAAAAGGATATCTATTGTATGATCTGAAGGATATGACCTTCTTTGTTAATAGGGATGTAGTGTTTAGAGAAGAAATTTTTCCTTTCAAGAAGAAAGAAGACTACTCAGTACCTATATTCTCAACAATCTCTCATTTACAAGACATTCAGTGTTCAGCACCTGAGTATTTACAAATACATAATCAGACATCAATACAAATTCCAAGTGATACTGTGGAACCAGAACTTAATCATATTCTAGAAACTACACAAGAGCTTTTTCAAGTCTATGAAGAAATTGAGAATCAAACTATAAACAGTTCATCTCAGGAACTTCAAAATATAGACACTGAGATGCCAGCTACAAAGCTTACACAGACCATAAATCCAGTAGTTCAATCTAGATATAGAAGGTCTGATAGGGATAAAAGACCACCTGTATGGTTGAGTAACTTTGTGTCACTTAATATTCATCAAGAGGTCTCATAATCTTTATCAAACTACATTACTTATGAAGGATTATCTCCAACTTATCGAGCATTCATTGTTACCTCTTCAAGTGTTACTGAGCCTACAACTTATGCAGAAGCAGCCAAAGATCCTAGATGGATAGAAGCAATGAAAGCAGAAATTGATGCCTTACAAAGTGATCATACATGGGACATAGTTTCTTTTCCTGAAGGCAAAATACCAATAGGGTGTAAATAGATTGATAAAGTAAAGTACAAGGCTACAGGTGAAATTGAGAGGTTTAAAGCCAGATTAGTAGCAAAGGGATAAGGTTAAAAAGAGGGAACTGATTACCAGGAAACTTTTTCCAGTAACTAAAATGAAGACAGTAAGAACAGTACTAGCAATTGCAGCAAGGAAAAAGTGGCATATACACCAAATGGATGTGTATAATGCATTTCTTCAAGGAGATTTATATGATGAAATTTACATGGAGCTTACACAAGGATTTAACAGCCAGGGGGAGAAGAAATTAGTATGAAGGCTCATCAAATCATTCTATGGTTTAAAACAACCCCTAAGACAATGGAATACAAAATTGACTGAAGCTCTATTAAAGTCTGATTTCAAGCAAAGTCGGTTTGATCATTCTTTGTTGATTAAGAAAACTTCTGAAGGTACTACTATGGTGTTGGTGTATGTTGATGATATGCTGATAACATGTGATAGTTTGAGGTTGATTGAAGAAACAAAAAACAATCTGCATCAAGTGTTTAAAATGAAGGATTTGGGTGAGTTAAAGTATTTCTTAGGTATTGAGTTTTCAATATCTAAACAAGGGATACTAATGCACCAAAGGAAATATGCACTAGAGCTCATATCAGAACTTGGATTAAGTGCTGCTAAACCTATTGCAACTCCCTTAGACGCTAATGCTAAACTGACAACAAAAGAGTATGATGATCACTGCAATATTGATAGTCAGTTAGTAGATGAATCTCTTGCCGATATTAACTCATATCAAAGATTGATAGGTAGATTGCTCTATCTAACAATGACCAGACCTGATAATTCTTTTAGTGTTCAAACTCTTAGTCAGTTTTTACACCAGCCTAAAAAATCCCACGTGGAAGCAACTATAAGAGTTGTTAAATATGTCAATAACCTGGAAGAGGAATTCTATTATCAAGTTCAAACAACAACAATATCACAGCCTACTGTGATGCAGACTGGGCAGCATGTCCAATTTCCAGAAAATCAGTAACAGGGTACTTAATCAAGATTGGAGATTCCTTAGTTGCTTGGAAATCAAAGAAACAAACTATAGTATATAGGAGTTTTGCAGAGGCTAAATACAGAAGCATTGCAGCCACAATATCTAAACTCATTTGGTTATAAGGACTCATGCAAGAAATTGGGATGGAAGTAACCTTACCTATTGAAGTATACAGTGATAGTAAGGTTGCTATGCAGATTGCAGCCAATCCTGTATACCATGAGAGAACCAAGCATATTGAAATATATTGTCATTTTATAAGAGAAAGAATAATGCAAGGTTTGATAGCAACAAAGTACATTCCTAGCAAAGATCAACTAGCAAATGTTCTTACCAAGGGTCTTACCAGATTTCAACATGAACATCTAATCTCCAAGCTAGGAGTTCTCAACATTTTTGCACCTCCTAGCTTGAGAGGGATGTTGAGAAAAGGGTAACATAAGTGTAAATAATAAGGGCAGAATAGTCTTTTCACCTCCTTTAATTACCGGTATATTGAGTTCCATAAGTTAGTTAATTAGTTATTTAATTACCTAACTATATATATTGTATATCCTTCTGATTTCTCATTAACGAAATGAACAGATTCATTTTAATCTAACACAGCTTCCCTCTCTAACCTCTCTTTAGTTCATTCTTCATTCTCTTCTTCTCATCTCTAGGATTCATACCCTATTAATCCTCCATTAATTTCAATAAACTATGGATCCATACTTATTACATCAAAGGCAAACAACTAAATGAGATCAGTATGCCACAACAAACATCATGAATGATTAGATATATTATATATAGGAGCTAGAGATAGACTAGAACAAGTTCAATGTTCGCATTAACATGATCGGGAACATTTACCTGCAGCAATTACCTGACTGTCCAAGAGTCCCATGGAAGTGTTTTGTGTTAAAAAATAATGCTCGACCTAAGGCCAAGTTTACCATGTGGCTGCATTTGCAAGAATTATATCGACAGCTGACAGGTTGGTAAAATAGGATTGCCTGCTAATCCAACCTATGTCCTATGTGAAGCTTTCATCCAGAGTGTTTAACCAAAAAATAGGATCTTTAATCAAAACCTATATTTAGAAGAAATCGGGCTACTGATAACCAAATAATACCTTACTTCCTCGACAATCCGCTTGAAAAGAAATAAAAATAGCAATGTGAATTAGCGAAAAAGAAATAAGGAATGGAATGATAATTTCTCCCTCAAATTACGTAGAAGGCTTTTATGAAACAAGAAAATGTAAGTATATTTCAATAGTGCTTGGAACTTGTCCTTACAAGTGAGATTCTATATCCTTATATAAGAGTATCTAATTATAACGTTTCTCCCTATTTATGACGAATTCATTATGAGCATTAATGGTATTAATTGCTCGTTATGGTTGATAACCATAACTGACACATTTGTAAACTATAAAGGCCTTGTAACGACTCGCATTCCCTTTCCTTATTTACCACTGGTTCATGAATCTTCCTTCTTTTTGGTCTTGATTCATTCCGCTTGTGCCTCTTTGACAACTGTTTAGGCTCGTTATTTGTTCTTTACTGTCCCGTGGGTGTTTACTTCGCATCTTCCTTGCACCATTAATTTCATTAATGAAATACGACAGTTGTCACTTCACTATTGTTCCACGTATCATGTTTTGTCAGCTCAGTAAGGTTCCACGTGTGACGTCTCTTTTCTACCAATACACAGAGACCACATGTTTGTAAACTATATATTTGCAAAGAGACTGTGGGCAAGAGCGTTACAATGGCTATAAAAAGATCCCATGAGTGCTGCAACATGGGAACAATACCTTACATGGGCTATCAGGTATTCTAAGGGAAGATTTCAAGCTGCTCAAGTATTTAGGATGACATTTGCAGAATGTGTCCATGCAATTTGGATAGAGAGGAATCAAAGAATCTTTGAGGAAAAGAGTAGGAACTGGAAACTTAATTGCTAATGAGGTAGCTTACACAACCTGGGACAAGAACTGTACTACAGTATCTTATGTTCTAAAATATCTGGTTGTTAGTAGGTATTTCAGAGTTTACATTGTTTAGATAGCTGGATGAGCTTTAGTTATGCTATGGCTTTGTAAGGATACACTCGGTGATTAATAGAAAAAAAGGTAGTGACCAAAAAAAGTGTAAGTGTAGTATAAAGGAAACTATCCGTTATGTTTATTTATAAGTAGCTCATTACAAAAATTAGTCAATTCATAAAATATTACTAATATTAGTCAGATATTACTAATATTAGCCAATTAGCTATTTGTAGCAAAAAAATATCAAAATTTTGCTTTTTTTTTAGTGAGTGTCATTAGAATAGATTGGGTACATCTTAAGGAGCTTGAATCTCAATTTTGGGATGACTTGATGAGGTTTTGAGGTGGTTTGAATTGAAAATTCGAAATAAAAAACTGAACATGAAAAAAATGATATGTGTATCACACTGTGTATCATTTGAATATCATATTTGTATCAATTGTGTACATGTATATCCATGTATACATGTATGTGAGATAAATACATGATACATGTTTGCTACATGTGTCGCAAAAGAATTTTTTGAACTCGATTTAATTACGAATTTTGATACAAAACCAATCCAAATCACCTTCAATCTTCCTCAAATTTTTTATATTGACTTATCTATATGTTTTCAATGAATTTCAACTATACCCATTGAAAAAGTTCTTTTTTTGCTTAGATTTTTAAAATGTTGTATTTTCTTTTATTTCATCACCTTATTTGCTAACTCATCCATGAAATTTTCTTTCCGTCTTGCATCTAATGTTGCTAATCCGCTTAAAATATGGAAGGTGATTTTTGCATGTGATTCTTTGAGAGAAAGAACCTTGTTTGTTTGGTTTTTCGATTTTTATATGTACTTGACTAGTTTTGGTAAGTCTATGACTAATAGCTATAGGTTAGTAAGTTGAAACTCATTTGGGACATTTGTGTAAGTTTCCCTGGTATAAATAAAGAAGAAAGGATTGAAATTCCAATGTTTCACTAGAATTGGCCAATTTATTGACCCATTCGAGGGAAAATTGCACGGGGTGCCCTATTTGGTCGCCTCCATTTAACCTACACTCATATTTTTGAAATTATTTAACATATACCCTAATTTTTACAACTTCAGGAGCCGCTTTCCTAATACTTGTGCAAAATTTCAGCTTATTTAGTGTTGAAGTTTTTTTACCAATTAACTAAGTAACTTCAGCATCTTTTGCTGAAGTTTTTTAAAAAGCTTCATTGCAAAACTAAACTTCAGCTTATTTAGTGCTGAAGTTTTTACAACTTAAATAAATAACTTCAACATTATTCTGCTGAAGTATTTCAAAAAGCTTTTTATGAGAAACTATTGAATCCAGGACAAAACTTCAGAATGTTGGGTGCTGAAGTTTTTATAACTAAACTAAATAACTTCAGCATCTTTTGCCGAAGATTTTCAAAAAGCTAATGACGACAAAACGAATGAACCCAGGACAAAACTTCAGCATATAGAGTGTTGTAGTTTTTACAAATGAACTAATTAACTTCAGCAGAAGATGCTGAAGTTTTTGAAACTAAACTAAATAACTTCAGCATCTTCTGCCGAAATTTTTCAAAAAGCTAATGACGACAAAACGAATGAATCCAGGACAAAACTCCAGCATATAGAGTGCTGAAGTTTTTACAAATGAACTAATTAACTTAGCAGAAAATGCTGAAGTTTTTGAAAGAGCTTTATGACAAAACTAATTAATCCAGGACAAAACTTTAGCTTATTTAGCGCTGAAGTTTTTACAAATGAACTAGTAATTTCAGCACTTTTGTTGAAGTTTTTGAAAAAGCCTAGAATACTGAAGTTTGTGTGAAATTAACTAGATTAGCCACCCATATTAGCAATAAACTAAAATAACCACATTTTTTTGTTTTTACCCAATTTGCAAAGTGAGTTGATTTTATTATTTTTTATAGTCAGCCGTGTCAAATATATTTTTCCTGATTTTTAGCATTTATTTTAGGTAATATTTGGATATCATTGTCGGTTAATTTAAAAATAGTTACCCTAAATAATAGGAACTTAAATTTCCTTAAAACAGTTACCCTAAATAATGCTTATCTCTTCCATTTCTTCAAAACTTTCTCTCACCCCTTGCGATTTACCCAAAATCCTTGCACGATTTTTTCTAAACTCTCATGTCACTGTTATGGTGCATTTTAATTATTAATATGTAATATTAAATTTTATATTTGATATAAATCTTTATATATGAGATGTATAAGTCAGATTTTTATGTTACACAATTGGCATGTGCTGTAAAAGATAATTAATAATTATTTATGTATATATGATTTGTATATGAGATGTATAATGTACACATTTGCATTATACACCTGGCATATGTGTTGTATAATAACTATAGAATTATATGTAGAATTATGTATACATAATTTGTATATGAGATGTATAATACAGGTTTATATGTTATATAGATGATATATGCAGTATATAATTAATGTATAATTATATATACAATAATTATTTTTTGTATATAATTTTTAGCTTTAGTCTATCTAAAAGTCCCTGATTATGTATTTGATGTATGTGATTTTTTCGTTTAGTTCGTATAATTTATACTTTTATAATACAATTTTAAACAATGTGAAAACATTTTTTGAGATTTGGACCAAAGATCTCGCGAGTTTTGTGGGGGTTTAGAAACAAACGTGATTTTCAGCTGACATTTTGTGGACTCTTTTGGGATTGGCTACACTATTATAGGGTTATGTGTAGATTAATTTTTAGGTCTAGGCAAAGTTTAGAATGCTAATGGGCTGGCTATTTACGTTTTTTTCCCTTGCCTTTACTACTTCAGGCTCGTATACCTGAAGTTTATGCGAAAAATGAGTACACTTATAATTTTTTTACAAAATAGATATAAATTAAAATATAACTTAAAAAACGGGTATAGATGCAAAAGCCCCCATTCGACCGGCAAGAATTGGCCCAAGGAGCTAAATGGCCCAAACTCCATATTAATTCGTCCAAATCCGTCTAGCCACCTATAATAGGATGATCGACAGGAATGACTTTATAAAGGGCTGATTTTTAGTGTATTTAAAAGATGAATGTTAATCGTTTGCACTTTTAATACAGTTCTTTACCTTTATATTTTAGTTTGATTGGTAGTTTTCTTTTGTTAAGTGTAAGAATCTATTTCATGTTAATTTTTTTTTAATTGAGTCCTTAAATTATTCATCACTATTTGATTCAATTATCATCAATATATTTTAGTAAATAATAGATTTCTCAAAGGGCAATTGATTTGATAGTGTTACGTTGAAAATGTGGTTGCCGGAATATGTGTTTGGTAGTGTATGTCTTATATTTAAGAAAAAACCGACAAATAATCGAAAAACTGAAAAACCGACAAAGCCCGACATAAACCGAATCGAGTTTGGTTCTAATATTTGAAAAATTGACTTAATTGGTTTGGTTTCTTTTCAGGTTAAAATCAATCCAAATCGAACCATGAAAACCACTACCAATAGATTCTCGAAATTACTATTTTATTTTTAAAAAAATTGCTCAAGCTCTTAAGTTAATTTTTGAAAATAACTGTGACTCAAATGTTAGTTCAACAAACTAAATCCATTTGTGGTGAAAATTAGGTTTTCAACAAGCTTAAATATGCGGGTTTAAATTTCAAATTTGATTATGTGAGAAATATAGAGTGGGTGTTATTTAGACTTGTTAGAAATAGTATAAGTAGGTTGTATATAAAATTTGAAGTCATTTAATGGAGATTTGGACTGATTTTGAATAACAATTGTAACTGAAAATTGTGGAAGAAGTTCGTCTACATACGCTTGTATAAAAGTGTATGATAGTGTATAAAATGCGTTTATACACTCATATACACTATTATACAAGATTATACATAATTATACAAAAAACTGACTTCGTCTTTTATATTGTGTTTTTTCTAGAATTTAACTCAAATCACTTCAAATTTAAATTTTGAACACCTTTTGATATTTTCAATCAATTGGAACAACACCCAATCCAAACAACTAACAAACTCAAAAAATCCTATTTTCAAAAGCAAAGCTTGAATGACCTTCAATGGTGGACTTCTACTCTTCAATTTTTCTGACATTGCAAACGGAGGGAGAAATAGAAAATACACGGCCCCTTGAAGCATATGTAAGAAGTGAGAAGAAAAGATAGTGAAAGCAATAATTGTGAGAACATATATTTAACTCCATAGCTTTTAAAAGCAATGATGGTAAGAATATAATTTTAAATTTGCTAATACTTTCAAAATATGTACAATAATGACCGGGCAGTGACTAGGCCATTTTTTATTTATTTTTTATGATGTAATAATAGGGCAGGGGTTAAAAGGTTACGGGTGATCGCTATTTGCTGGAGAGAGAAAGAGAGAGAAGGGTTCCAAATTCAATTGGGAAAAGAAATGGCCGAATCCACTAGGCTAAACCTTTGTGGAGAAGAATTGGAGAATAGGCAAAAGGAAACTAGTTCCAAATTCTTCATCAGGATCTGAGAAGTTGGAAAAGGAGATGCTACCGTTATCACCATCATCATCAGGATCTGAGAAGTTGGAAACGGATATACTGCCGTTATCATCATCATCAGATGAGGAGGAGAAGCAGAGGAAAAAAGAT
This sequence comes from Nicotiana knightiana, assembly GCA_005239525.1. Classification (NCBI taxonomy): domain Eukaryota; kingdom Viridiplantae; phylum Streptophyta; class Magnoliopsida; order Solanales; family Solanaceae; genus Nicotiana; species Nicotiana knightiana. The sequence goes on along the minus strand of ML405608.1, from coordinate 9,326 downwards.
GCACACCTGGAGAAGATGCTTAAATATTTCTTCGGAAACGCAGAGGAGGCTATGAGAATATTGCTTGAGACCGTTGACTGAGGAGGAGGAGCGGCTTAAACAGTCATTCTTGGACGAGATACTAAATCCACATTACGATGATTCAACTTCTAATCCATATCGTGGAGAAGGATGGATCTTGGCGTTATGCACGGAGCCGGAGCTAATGGACAAAATTCGGGCACGAAGGCTGAGAAACTCTCCATCCTATGCACCATTACCTCACGATAATAACCGGCTATCAGTTCGTCCCACCCCGGAGCTCTGGCAACAGTATTTCGAAGAAAAACAGTACTATGTCTATGAGTACTAGTGTGATCTCTACAGAGGAGAAGCAAGAAAAAGAAAGATGCCCCACGGACCCCCTATTGCAATTGTGATGATGCGTCGCGCTCGCAATGCAGTGGATTCAAAGCCGCATTGCAGGAGGAGCATCCCCCAGGATTTGCCCCAGTTTGGCTCTCGTACAATCGTCAGACTAGTCAATCCCATGTAAAGTTTTCTTTTCTTCATATTGCTAAATAATAATTTCATGTTGTTAGCTCAAATTTCTTAAGCAAACCCATTGTAACCTGTTCCGCTAATTTTAATGTTCTAGATAATCTTCAAAAAAAATTGTGACAACCTCTACGGTGCACTGGATAGCACCATCAAATATACAAGGGAAATCCTCTCTCGTAGCACCCCTATACTTGCTTGTAATTGTAGCACCCAGAGATAACAATTCAAATTCCATAGTCGATCACTTGATGTCCAAAAAGACGTGTGCTAAAATAAGCTAGTCGATCATTTCAAGGATTTTCATATACTCCTCTTTTACCTACACCTGTTGATCTGCTGGAAGTGATGTTTGTAACCTGTTCCGCTAATTCTAATGTTCTAGATAATCTTCAAAAAAAAATTTGTTACAACCTCTACAATGCACTGGATAGCACCATCAAATATACGAGGCAAATTTTCTCTTGTAGCACCCCAATACTTGTTTGTAATTGTAGCATCCAGAGATAACAATTCAAATTCCATAGTATGCTTTAAGTTTCTTTTTCCAACTCCTTTATTTGGTGCCCTATCTTAACCTTTGAAGTGTAAAGCTCCTCATTGAATGCGTTCTTTACTCCAAACAATGTTTCGTTGGCTTCAAGATTCCAACCTTTGTTCCAGTAACCATCGATTCAGGACATTTGAGAGCATCATCTTCAGACACTCTACGTTCGAACTGCCTCCCTGCCATAACATGCCAGAATTATGATATGCATGAGAAAAGTTCCTGCGTCTTTTCCCATTGCCATTCAGCTTCAAAGACAACTAACATTGCAGGCGCACCTACTGCTTTGACTTGCACAAGCTCTTTACCCTGTAGTTGTACTTCCACTTGATGTCCAAATAGACGTGTACTAAAATTAGCCAGTCGATCACTTGAAGGATTTTCATATGCTCCCGTTTTACCTATACCTGTTGATCTGGTGGAAATGATTTCTATAGACTGCATTCTACTTTCAGCTTGGCCTCCTCCAAGTCGAATCAGATCCATTTGCAGCAAATTTCATAGCACGAATTCCCCAGGCCTTCACATACTCCAGTGTTTCGTCAACCAGTGAATGCTCACAAATGGCTAAAGAATTATCATCAAATGAATTCCTAGTTACACCTCCAAACATAATCAATAAATAAGTTACCTCATTATTTCATATGCTTCATCTTCGTAAGTGTTGGCTTCATCACTCACCCTAGGTGTTGGCTTGTTTTGGACAGTATTTTGACATTGATGACCATCCCGGTTCGAGTTTTGGTGCTTCAGTAGGACCATTAGCACCAAATCAGGATTTCAAGGGCAATGCTGGGTTACTAATGGAACTGGCTAACCGTGCTATCTGGGAATATAACAAGAAAGAGTGCAATGTATGCACCTTAATTTGCCTTCTATCATTAGTCTCCAACTATCCTTCCTTCATTTTCAACTAACTGTGACTCTTCTTGTAGGTTTTCAAGTACAAGGTTTTGAAGATTGAGAAAGTGAATTTTTCTGTGACGGGATATTATTTATATTGGATGACTGTGAAAGTCTTAAATCTCACTCTTGGTACTCCTATCGAAACTTTTCAAATCCATGCTGGTAAAAGCACCCTCAATGATTACGATAAAGTTATCTATTGTTGCCAGCCTAAAGAAGAGGTACTTAAACACCTAATGAGGTTTACAATTTGCCTCTTCCTTTATTCTTTTTGTTGTGTGTGTAAGGTGAAATTTATATTTTTTAAATGAATCTTTTAATTTATTTATTTTTGCGTTTTGAAGTTTGCTTATTTGTGGGTTTTGGTATCTTGAGATGATTGAGCTGTGGATAGGCTTTCTATTGGGATGACTATGTGCAAACACGGTAATGATATGCTGGATTTTGGGAGAAGCCGAAACAAAATATGCTTGTGAAACTATTTTCTGGTGTTAAGCTTGAATCTGGGAGCATGTCTCCGCCTAGGAAAATATTTTCCACCTGTAAGGCTATAAATGATGGAAATAACTTTCTGAAAGTCATTTTTCTTTACAAATCTTAAAATCGTTTTTCATATTTCTACTTAAAATACTGCATGTGATTTGATAATAGGAATACAGAGATGCTTTAAGTATGATAAACCAAAAGATCTTTGGATTCTCGTTTTCCCCTTCCGAACTACCTAAGTGTAAATCCCAAAGTTGCATTGCAGTAAAAATTATGTTGTTAATGCTTGCATAAAATAAAAAGTTGAAGTTTGGATTAGGATTTGATAACTTATGGAGTAGGAAGGGACTGGAAATGGTAATCATAGGCATTTCTTTCTGTGGACATTGCACTTGTTGATAACTAACTTTTCTTTGGTTTGTTTCTATGAACAAATTTACAGGCCATTGTTGGATGGCCGAGCTGTGAGTTTTGTTTTGGCAAGTTGCCGGAGAGGCGTTGTGTCACGGGAGGAAAGGAAGAGGCACTTGAACCACTAAATCTCAACTCCACAATAATATGATTTGCTTGGTTATCTGCCAAAAGCATTTCCTGAAAAAGTAAAGAGTTCTAAAAGTTAGTTTAGATCATATGTTCTTTTTTTTTATTGGACAAACAAGAATATTTATATTAATACTACGTGGGTTTAAAACATTACATACATAGCTCATGTCGCTTAGGACACATAGGTTTCCTGGGCTTGCTCGTACATTACATGCATCATTAGCTAAATACTTGACAAAAACACATTGTCCTTTTGATCCTTCATTACAAAAGATTCAACAAAAAGCGGAGGCTGCGTATAATATTTTTTCATCCTTGTTTGTGCATCAGTCTCCTTTGCTAGTTGATGGACTACTTTATTGATATATGAAATAAATAATCTAATTTTGTTTAAGGTTCATATATATGACATAATATTTCAATTTCTCTTGGGACTAAAACCTTAGTATACGGTATATTTCCTAAGTAGAAGAAAAAGAATGTAACAAGTAGGGGTGTTCATTCGAATCAAATCGAAAATCGAACCAAACCGACCAAAAAAACCGATACATTTTAGGTTTGGTTTGGTTTGATTTTGAATTTTAAAAACCGATCAAATTTGGTTTGGTTTTGGTTTTGGTTTCTATCAAATAATAACCGAAAAAAATCGAACCAAATCAACTATAAAAGTAGTTATTTAAATTTATTATTACACCTATATATATGTATATTTTTTATATAAAGTTTATAAAATTTTATGGTATATATTAGTTATTTATATTTTTAGTCTAGTTCTTTGCTATTTAATAATCTAATTCTTTGCCTTTACATTCTAGTTTGATTGATAATTTTCTTTTGCTAAGTATAAAAATAATTGTTTCATGCTAAAAATAAATCGACTTTTAATTGAGTACTTAAATTATTCATCACTATTTTATTCAATTGTCATCAATATATCTTGGTAAATGATAAATTTCTCAAAGAGCAATTGATTTGATAGTGATGTGTTGAAATTGTAGTCGCCGGAATATGCGTTTGGTAGTGTATGTTCCATATTTAAGAGAAAAACCGATAAATAATCGAAAAAATCGAAAAACCGACAAAAACCGTATCAATAAAAAACCGACTTAATTAGTTTGGATTGGTTCCAATATTTGAAAAATCGACTTACTTGATTTAATTTCTTTTTTGAGAAAAACCGACCCAAACCGAACCATGAACACTCCTACGGCTAGTGTAGCTTTGCCATTCTTTTTTCAGATATTAGATATCATGACTATAGCAAATCTAGTTTTGGTTCTACATGAGTTGAATACATGTGTCAGTACTGTTTTGGATATTAAAGCTCCTGATAAGTTCAAAATATTAATTTGGAAGCATGTTGTAGGATCATTCTTTCACATCTGAAATAATACCTTGTTTAAATTAATTAATAATTAGTCTGAATATTTACCCTATGTGTTCTCTATTTTTGCTAAATTAATGGTTAAAACGCGATTCTGCATATAATCTTTTGAAGTCACAGTAGCTTAGTCAAAGCTTCCTCTCTAGTACATTGATCGTCTGGTTGTGTTAATTATATGCAATTTCATACGCTTCTATGTCATTCCTCCATGCAACTAATTGTACTAAGCCAACCCTTGATCAGCAAGACAGCTTCTATCTGAAGTGTGTTCATCTTTCTGAGATAAGTCTTAAGTTTAAGCAACTCTTGTCGTAGTTTGAAAGTTCGGTTTGCAAGGAACTGATCCCCTGATTTACTCGCGGTAGGCTCTGAGATAACAATACTAACTATAGAAGCAATAAGCAAGAAAGCAACAACGGAGCAAATGCTTGAAAATGGCTTATAAGAAGTAGTAGTCATGATTTTGGGTATTATTATCTTCGTGTGGCTGTTTCTTCTATTAACTTGGCATTTGTATTTGTATGTGTTCTGGTTGTCTACACCTGTGATGAGCAGCAAGACAAGAATGATTTATACAGTTAAATGCAACTACGATAATACAAACTTAAATATAATTTTTATACGATGTGTCTTTTGTATATTTTGTATCTGATTTATACATAGTAAAAATAAATTTCATACAACGAATTATATATTATACAATTTATCTATAACTTTCACACATTATTTTTACCCAGTTAAATATAACTACAATAATATACAACTTAAATACAAATTTTATTTAAAATTTATACAATATGTCTTTTGTATATTTTGTATCTGATTATTATACATAGTAAAAATAAATTTCATATAACTAATTATATATTATATAATTTATCTACAATTTTCATACATTATTTCTACTCAATTATATACAACTACAATATCATACAACTTAAATATAATTTTTATACAATATTGTTCAACTTTCATACAATAATTAAATTATATATATATAAACAACAAAATATAATTTTTCTACAATTTTACTACAATTTCGTAAATACAATGTATATCATGTCTTCTTCTTTCTTCTTCTTCGAGTTTCGATCTGAAATTCAGCCAAAATCAAGTCTAATCTTCAACAAAACACAAAATTGAGATATAAACCCCAAACCATATTCCCAATTGTTTTGCAACAACACCCAATCCAAACAAATAATGATTTTTGAAAACCCAAATTCGAATTCAAAACTTCAAAGCTTTTTAATGGTTGTCAATGATGGAATTGCTGCTCTTTTTTCCTTTTCTTTACATTACTGAAATGAGAGATTGAGATATAGAGAGAGACATAGAGAGAATTCTCAATTCTTTGCAACAACACCCAATTCAAACAAATAATATTTTTTGAAAATTCAAATTCGAATTCAAAGCTTTTTAATGGTTGTTAATGGTGGAATTGCTTCTCTCTTGTGCAAGATACGTGGGGGAGGGGGTGGGATGTGGAGAGAGAAACGTGGGGGGAGTGGAAGATACGTTAGAGTGATTTTATGACACTAATTATTGTCATTAATTCTCTTAAAATGTATATAAATGGCAATTGGATATATAAAATGTAATTATGGTAAAACTTGAATAGGAAGGGTAATATAGTTTCATATAGTGTATAGGAATATAAAAATTTCCAAAAACAATACTTTGTTGGTCAATACAGACTTTACGGAAGAAACCTAATTTTTATGGTTTGCTTTTGGATTTGTGGAAAAATCAACTTTAATAGTACTTTCTGTTAGTGCCAGTTGTATTTATTGTGATGACCTGATAGGTCATTTATAGTTTTTCCCTTTATTTATGTGTTCTGAGATCTCGAGTAGCTCCGTTTAGCCTTTTTCGATTTGCGTGCACAGTCCGTGCCCTTTTTCGGAAGGTTTTTATGAGAAAATCGATGAAAATGTGAAATAGTGCCTTAAAACTCATTTGAGTTGACCACGATCAACGTTTAGTGCAAACGGACTCGGATCATTATTTTGACAGTCCCAGTGGGTCCATATCGTGATTTGGGACTTGGGCGTATGTCCGGAATCGAATTCGGAAGTCCCTAATTTGAATTAACGCAATTTGTTGAAAACTAGAAGTTTAAAGGTTTAAGCAATTCCTAAGTTTAACCGTGGATTGACTTTGTTGCTACTAGGTTCAGATTTTGGTTTCGGAACTTGGTATAGGTTCATTTCAGTATTCATGACTTGCCTGCAAAATTTGATGCAAAACGGAGTTGATTTGACGTGATTCGAACGTCGAAAGTTCTTACATTTCATTGAAAATTATATTTCTTTTGGTGTCCGATTTGTAGTTCTAGGTGTTATTTTAGTTTTTTGATCATGTGAGCAAGTTTGTATGATGTTTTGGACTTGTGTGCATGTTTTGTTTGGAGCCCCGAGGGCTCGGGTGAGTTTCGGATAGGGTATAGACCTTTGAACTTCGGAAAAAGTACTGGTTTTTGGGCTTCTGCTATCACCTAGTGCTTTCTCCTTCGTGATCGCCAAGATATTCCCGTGATCGCGAAGAGCAACCTGGGTTGGGGAGGGACTTACCCTACGCGAACGCGGGGAATGGGTCGCGAACGCGAAGCTTTGGGGGGCTTACCCTTCGCGAACGCAACCACCCACACGCAAACGTGAAGGTTTGTGGGACTTTGGGAAGGTTAGGCGGGTGTGCTACGCGATCGTGATGGTCACGGGGGAAGAACCATCGCGAACGCGGAGCACATCTCGCGAACGCGAAGGCCATTTGAGCCACAGTGCTTCTCAAACGTGATGAAGGCCTGACGCCAGTGATTTAAAATATCTCAAACACGGGATTTCACTCATTTTTCACCATCTTCTCACTAGAGCTCGGCCTAGAGGTTATTTGGAAGAGAAATTCCATCACCCTTTCATAGGTTATTATACTTTAACTTGTTTTCTTCGATTTCCATCATCACCCATTAATTTCTAAACTTAATCTATGTTTGTCCATGGTAGAAAATTAGGAATTTGGGAAGAATTGGGTGGAGGGGGTTTGTAAATTTGGGATTTAGACCTCAAATTGAGGTCGGATTTCAAAATAAATAACATAATCGGGCTCGGGGGTGAAAGGGTAATTGGATTTTGGTCCGAATCTCGGGTTTTGACCAAGCAAGCCCATGGTTGACTTTTGAGAAAAGCGTAAAGATCTTAACTTTATGTATTGTAATTGATTACCCTAGCATTTTTTATGTAATTGAGTCGATTTTGGTTAGATTCGATTGGTTTGGAGGCAGATTTCAGAGGAAAGGCCTGGTTGAACTTTGATTTTCTTGAGGAGAGAGGTAAATGTTGGGTCTAACCTTGATTTGAGGGAATTAGGAAGCCTTGAGCTATGTGATATATGAAGTTTATGTGTAGCGGTGTATATGTGAGGTGACGAGTGTATATACGCCGTCAAATACTTGTTTCCATGCTTTTCCGTATTTTATTAATTATTTTATTTCATGTCTTATCTGTTACATGCTTTAATTGCTTCATATGCCTTAACTTGCTACTTGTCACTTATTTTACGCATATTAAAATGTTCATTTCTCCCATGATTTCATGATTAACTGCTACTTGCCTTGATTGTCTTACTTGTACACTTTTAATTGGCATATATTCGACTTGTCTTGTTGTTTTAATTTAATTGTAGAATTTCCTTGACTTGATACGGAATTCCTTATTGCTTGTCTTTCATATTCTTTAGCCGTAGAAGTTCTTGGGAATTGAGATGTTGAATTTGATCGCACTTATTGATTTTTTTCTATGGATGGGGTTGCACGCCGCAATGTGTGAAATAAGGGAGGATTGGTATTGATATGGTGTGATGAGGTTGCACGCCACAACGGATTTTATTTTGTTATTGATATTATGAAATAAGGGAGGATTGATATTGATATGGTTGGAACGGGTTGAGCACTGCAACATATTTTATTCTTGTTATTGATATGGTGAAGTAAGGGAGGATTGATATTGATTTGGTGGGATCGCGTTGCGCGCGACAACGGATTTTATATGTTATTCTTGATAATGATATGGTGAAATAAGGGAAGATTGTGTTTGTACGGTGGGATCGGGTTGCGCGCCGCAACAAATTGTGTGTTTGGTATTCATTGTTGTACCGTGTTAGCTTTCGATGCTTTCATACGAGATTCTGAGTACTAGTGTTTCTGGTTTTATCGATTCTGAAGATTGAGTTTAATTTCATAAGTTAACCACCTTACATTCCNTCTCAGACTGTAGAGAAAAGATTAACTCTTTTACCAGAGCATGGGGTCTGTCAAGAATCTCGATACATACTCTTATTACTCTTGTCCAACGGTTTTAACCATACAGCGGTTCTAACCGGACCAAGAGGTGCCCTTTTAACACATATCTCGGGCTAAGGAGGTCATGGCTTGCTGCAGGCTTGCCAGACAGAGATAATAAGAGTAGTGCCAGATCTGACTGTACCACCATCTCCGAACAAAGTCAAGAACTTATATAAGAATTTTCTCATATTTTAATAAAGCCAGATACTTTCATGGTGCATATAGGAGAGATGTTAAGTAAATGACATGGATATGGAAGGTATTTAGCCGGACATAGTCCGAACTAGGAGAATATAACTAAAAATAATTAAGACTAAAAGAGAGTACCTTTAAGGACGGCCAAGATCCAAAGTTGTTTGCAAAGTTGCTCCAAAATTTTATTTCACGGAATCGGAACAGTGGCAAACGTTTTCTTTTTCTCTTTACAAAACTAGAGAGAAGAGAGAGAAGAGAGAGAATCCTAAGATTTACAAAAATTTTTCTTCCGTCCTCTCAAAGAAGAAAGACTACCCTATTTATAGAAAAATAAAAAAACATAAAGAATCTTTGTACAGTAATTACGGGTCCCATGTGGGTCCTTGTAC
>ML405607.1:217795-238297 GCA_005239525.1 Nicotiana knightiana | reverse complement strand
CCGGATTTGGAAGCTCTCACAAGGGATTTTGATGAAATTCGGACAGCAATGTGGGATGAGTCTAGACCAACGGTGCTGGCAAAGGGCATGTTTTTTCCTGATAAAGCGCGTGTAAGCAGGGCTTGTAAAATGCACAACGTAAAAGAGTGTTGTGAGATGATGGTATGGGATCCAAGTCCCGTTGTATACAAGGTTGCTTGTCGCAGGTGGTTTTGGCCATGTCATTGGATGTTGCGTGCGAGCAAGAAGAAGACAGGTCTGTGGAAAGTGGACAAATACATTCCCACCCACACATGTGAAATGGACACATTCAACGGGAATCACTTCAACTTGGATATTGACTTGATTTCTCTTGTCCTTATTCCACACCTCGAAGCGTCCATAAGGTATTAGATCAAAGAGTGCATTACATCAGTCCACCAGGAATATGGCCATACCATTACCAAAAGAAAGGCATATCTCGGGCGCAAACGAGCATTTGAAATTGTCTATGGTAACTAGGATAAGTCATTTGCAGCTCTACCTAGGTACATGGCCGCAGCAGCACCTTAACCCCGGGACGGTTGTTGAATGGAAGACTGCGCGGAGTCCGGGAAAACCACAATATATATGCAGTTATGTGTTCTGGGCATTTAAACCAACAATTGATGGTTTTTCGCATTGCCGGCCCATAATATCCATAGACAACACTCATGTCTATGGAAAGTACGATATCAAGATGTTGATAGCCGTGGCAGTAGCTAATCGACAGATATTTCCTCTAGATTTTGTTGTTTGTGCAAATGAAAGCCAAGAGACGTGGACGCTGTTTTTGAATCACTTGAAAGAGCACGTTGTCAAGCAGTGTTCTGGTATTTGTCTAATATCTGATCGGCACGGTGGTATATTAAGTTCTGTGGAGAACTTGCTTGCATAGCAAGAACATTATGCCTACCACCGTTACTGTGTGAGGCACTTTAAGGCCAATTTTCAGAAGGCATATCCCAATAAGGATCTTCATGATTTGATGTGGATGGCAGCAACAGACCACCAACAACATAAATTCCGAAGGCACATGGAATATATCAGGCAAGAAGACGAGGCAGCCTACCGTTGGTTACTGCGACATCACCCTGAAAAGTGGACTTTGCATGCGGATGGTGGCAGGCGATGGGGAATTCTGAGTACAAACGTGTCAGAGTCTTTCAATGGGTTATTGAATTCGGCAAGAGGATTTCCTATCACAGCCATAGTGCGGATGTCATTCAAGCAGATGGCGGAGAGGTTTGTTGAAAGGTCTGCAGCTGCAACGTTATTGATGGAAAGAGGTGTTGAATTTATGCCAGTGTCGATGAAGAGATTTGAGAAATACAGGCGGCGAGTACATTGGCATTCATTTTTGCAGTATGATAATGAAAGAAATATTTTTGAAGTTTGCACCGTTATCCATCAAAATCGGGGGAATAATGTACATACTGTAAATGAATCTACAAGGTTATGCTCTTGTGGGAAATGGTCCATCTACCACATGCCTTACTCACATGCCATCAAGTGCTTTCAAAAAGTTGGTTTAGGTATAACCAATTATGTTGATCAACAATATAGTATTTCCAAGTACCTAAACACCTATAGTGGGCAGTTGCAGCCAATGGGTGCTGAGCATTATTGGTCACTGGAACCATTTAAAATGGTGTGTAACAAGTCCTATTTGCGTCGAATACAGGTGCAGAATATAACGCGTATACGAAACCAAATGGATGTTAGTGACACAGTTTATGCACACAAATGTGGTATATGCTTGCAAATAGGACACGACCGTCGAAAATGTCCTTCGACTGGTTTGGGTGGCAATAGTAATCAAGCTCGTGGTGGGTTTTCTTCTAGTGTTCCCAACTATCAATGAGTTTATGTTGTAATAATTAGTTATATTGTTTATGTTGCAAGATTTATAAAATAAAATTATGTTTGTTAATTATGATTTGAACAACCTCCATTTCAGTTTTTCAATGATAATTAACAACATTTAAATTTCATAACACAATATTTCAAGAGAAAAAAACACAACAACCATAACACGCAAAGTATAGCGCGGTTAAATACTACATTATGTGTGTTGTTTTATCGAACTGAAAAAGCTGCCCAAATGACAAAAAGTTATTTCGTACCCGACAGAATCTTTAACACGAAAAGCGTAGCGCGGTTATATACTAAGTTATGTGTATATATAGTGTGGTTAAATAGTACGTTATGTTTGTTGCCTTGCCTATAAATAACGGGCTCATTCTAGTTATTTTCTGCACTCAACAATAACTAATAGCAAATCTTTCAAGAAAAGCAAGGTTTTTTTTAACGCTGTCACAAATGGCTGAACGTCCTTATGTACCAAGGTGCGAGTGCGGCAAAAAAATACATGGTCGGTAGTTGTTGGGATAATGGTGAAGTTGGACGCCGCTACTGGCACTATATGAACAAGTTTTATAACGTTCCTGACGAACCTATTTGCAATTTTGAGGTATGGGTTGATGAACCGTATTATCAAGAATGCTACAAAGAATCATTGCAGTATCTTAATAATTTGTGTTTAAAATAGTGGGAACGTGAAAAACAACATAAACGGGAACTTGCGAAGGTGAAGGCGAAACTGAAAGAGGTGGAAGAAGAAACAAATAGGCTGGAAGAACAAACTAAGTGGTTGGAGCAAAGAATAATGGGCGGAAGGGATTAAACATTGACATGTATGTGTTCAGTGTGCTACTTTATTTTTATGTTTCAACTATCATTTATTTTCATTAGTTGTACTGGACTTTAATTTCGTTAGTTGTACTGAACTTTATTTTCATTAGTTGTACTGGAAGTTAAGTTTTAATGTTTGTGTTTTTGTTGTAGTATGAAACTAAATAATGAACGGGGAAATAAAAAAGTAATGCGCATATTATATAAAAATTGTTGTTATTATTTTCATCAAATACAAAAAAAAAGGAAAGAAAATCAATGTGTCCCGCATCCGGTGTGCCTCAACGCAACCGCTGGCCTGAGGCGCATCCCATGCCGCCCAGGTACGTTATCGGGATTGTCATCATTAAGTCACCTTCGTATAGCCGGGTGCGCCGCATGATGATCATCAATGGTGTTGGCAAGATCGGTAAAAGGGGTCGTCGGTCCAGTAGAAACCTACATAAGAATAGAAAGCTCAGTATAAGAAAGTATATAATAAGTCACAACAATTTAAATTGTCTTAACGTGATATTGTCGGGCTCCTGAATGTAATCATATCCATGTCAGCATCACATGAAGCCTTAAAAAGGAAATTAATAAGGTTATGGAAATAAATGAGAAGAATAAAAACAAATTTAAATTCAATACTAAGAAAACCATACATGCGCCTGTGATTATGAGCCATAACTCAGCCGACTCCCACTATGCAAATCTCGGATCGGCAGATCCTCAGCAGCAGTAGATGGGCATGGGTAGTATGTACCCCAATCCACTCCAGCAAGGTCCATGCATGTGATCAATAATGGACCTGATGGGGTCACCTGCAAAGTCCCTGGAGTGAGATGCATCCCAAGGCTGTATGATGGCATGTCCGTCTCATGTAGGACACTCGGCAGATCAGCAACATCATTATTAGGGGCCTCAACGCCCCCTTTCTGGCCACCACCTCGTCCGAAACCCCCACCTCATCCGGCATCACCGCCTCGTCGGGCACCACCACCTCGTCCGGCACCACCACCTCGTGCGACACCTCTTCCTCGCTCGTACTGACCTGGATCCAAATAATCAGGGTCTTATCCTAAGCACCGATCCTCTCGGGCTCGCTGTAATATCCGGGCAGCCACCTCTACAAATCGCCGGCCGTAATCCTACAAGGCGGCCGCAGGATCGACGACATGCTCCTGCATCTGCAGTCCCATCTGATAGACTGTATGTAGTCCAATAGCCTGCACAATGTATAAAATATAAACTAAATATATTGCACTAAGTTACAGTTATATAATTAATAATAACAAAAAAACATACCAGGGCCTCGTGCCGCCCGACATATGGAACGTACCGACCGCCAGCCCGATGAATGGGATTCTCAATAAAAAGTCGGGTAACGTGGCAGTACCATGACATATACATCTGAATAGTCTCCGCCCAGATCTGTGTAGGTGGGGGTGGAATCATGTGATCTCGTTGGTCCCAAGTATGGACCTGAACCGCTACCCATGCTATAAATGTGTCGCCCGCCCTGGAATGATCATCCCTATGATAATGTGTAGGCTCCCATGTAGGCCCCCTCAGTATATACTACGGACGGACAAACTAGCGAATTACCCGCTCCGTGGCATGATGCTCCACAATATCGAGGCATATCAGCGGGGTAGAAGTGCTCCAAATCAGTCGGACGGTCGAGTAATAATCTGGCAGGCCACCTATCAAATCACATGTATGGCGTCCAGATGAACTATCAAATAAGAACACAAAATGTGAGTATGTGCAACACTAAGTTAATCTATACCAGGTAAGTTTAGGTACATATTTACTTGAGCGCCCTCCAGCAGATCCAACACATCCCTGTAGAGGGGGAGATTATGATGAGCATCATACTCTCGTGCAATTCTACGGTGGAGAACCCACCTCCTAGCTAGAGGGAGAAACAAAGGTGGTACATTAGGAGGTAATGGTGGTAAAGGTGGCTGAAACTGCAAGAACCGTTCTCAAGCCCAAACCTAACATATAAAGTTGACGTAAGGTTTAAGATAAATTCTGACTAGATAGAATTAGAACTAATGAACAGATTATTCAAATATGTTGTCACCTGTAGAAGCAATGGAAAACCACAAACGTCACTCTGGATGCCCATGCTCGCCCAGAACATCTGCCTGTCGTAGGCGAGAACAGCAGCACCCCAGCTGTAAAAGGGTAACTCATCTAGCAGCTGAATATGATGAAGAAATCACAGGCTGACTAGGTTCCCCGAAGTGTTCGGGAACAAGATCCCCCCAAATAGAAGAAGCAACAACAACCTCGTATACCGAGTAATATGTAGCTCGCATGTATCTTCGGTGATGTCGGGGTGGAGCATCTCCAGGTGCTGTCTAATAGCGGTCAAACTCATCCGACTGGCCCCTGACGATGCAACCTCGTCCTGTGGCCTGAAACCTGTAAGTTGTTACAACATGTCCAAATACTGCGCACGCGCCATATATCTCATAGCAAAAGGCAGTGTAACGGCCATGCCATCAACGGGCAGGCCATATGACCTTCATATTCTGCAGCGTGATGGTGGCCCTCGCCAATGGGCAGGTGGAAAGTGTGCGTCTCCGGTCATCACCGCTCAATCAACGCCGTGATCATAGCCCAGTCGAGCTGCAGCCGCCCGATATGAAAAATCCTATAGAATCATGTATCCTGGAGGCGCTGGACTACACGATGATGGAGATCTTTGTCCCTCAAAAAATCCCACAGGTCATCCACTCTCCTAGCACGGAGAGTCTGGGACAGTAACTCTCCCTCCCATACGTGGGCGGACCTATGATCGCCATGTAGTACTAATAGCTCAGCGGAGTAAGGTTCGGGATGTATAGGTGGCACGTCCATGTCGTCAACTGTAAATTAAACAACATTAATTGTATGTTTAACCTGTAAATAAAATAATTAATTTTTTGAGTTATACAATATTTAATTGGACAGAGTATATACCTATTGGGTTTCAGGCTCGATATTTGTGGCCCAGTAGCACCAAGCTATCCTGATTTTAATATTTTTATAATTTCGTGTGTTTGTTTTATAAATTAAATTTTTAATTTTTAATAATTTAATTAGACATATTATATATACATATGGGTTCCAGACTCGATATTTGAGGTCCGGTAACACCAAACTATCATGAATAAATATGTGTGTCAATTTCAATATTTTTATAATTTCGTGTGTTTGTTTTATAAATTAAATTATTAGTTTAATAATTTAATTGGACAGAGTATATATACCTATAGGTTCCAGTCTCGATATATGAGGCCCAGTAGCACCAAACTATCATGAATAATTATGTGTGTCAATTTTAATATTTTTATAATTTCGTGTGTTTGTTTTATAAATTTAATTTTTAATTTTTAATAATTTAATTGGACAGAGTATATATACATATGGGTTCCAGGCTCGATATTTGAGACCCAGTAGTACCAAACTATCATGAATAACTATGTGTGTCAATTTCAATATTTTTATAATTTCATGTGTTTGTTTTATAAATTAAATTTTTAATTTTTAATAATTTAATTCGACAGAGTATATATACCTATGGGTTCCAGGCTCTATATTTGAAGCCCAGTAGCACCAAATTATCATGAATAATTATGTGTGTCAATTTCAATATTTTTATAATTTCGTGTGTTTGTTTTATAAATTTAATTGTTAATTTTTAATTAATTGATTGGACAGAGTATATACCAATGGGTTCCAGGCTCGATGTTTGAGGTCCAATAGCACCAAACTATCATTAATATATGTGTGTCAAATTCAATATTTTTATAATTTTGTGTGTTAGTTTTATAATTTAAATTATTAATTTTTAATTATTTGATTGGACAGATTATATACCTATGGGTTCCATGCTCGATATTTGAAGCCCAGTAGCACCAAACTATCATGAATAATTATGTGTGTCAAATTCAATATTTTTATAATTTTGTGTGTTCGTTTTATAATTTAAATTATTAATTTTTAATTATTTAATTGTACAAAGTTTGTATTTCATCTACCAGTATAAGAGATACTTAAACTACATGGATTTTACGTTAAAATACTCTACACTTTACTATGCTAAAAGGCTCTAAATTTTACTACGCTAAAAAATAATCTAAACTAAATATAAACAACAAATACATTTTAATCACATAACATTCACAAAAATACATATAAAACAGTAAAAGATATTAATTAACATTTTTATTAACAGAAAAAATTATTTCTCAATTTTATATTTTTTTTAGAACACTAATATCTAAGACCGGATGAATATAACATACTAGTTTTTCAAATAAAACACAAAACTACATGGAAACAAATTCAAGTCAACTAATATGCATTATTATACATGTTTCAACATAAAATAAATCAAAATACCTCGATTTATGATTTTCGAAAAGTGAATTAGTTGAAAGTTTGAGTCTGAAACAACGAAACCACAATAACACGATCCTTGCTACGATGTGGGACCTACGTTCTTGGCATTTTGTGTGACGGGTGGGCCCACAAGATTGTTTTTTTTAAGAAGAAAGGAGCGGGGGGACCGTGGTGTTGGGAGAAATAAAAAAATGGAGGTTGAGGAGTGTTCTGATCGTGGGGAAGAAGAAGGGTTTTAAAAAAAAGGTACACCGTTGTATTTTCATGCTTGGGGGGACCGTGGTGTTGGGAGAAATAAAAAATGGAGGTTGAGGAGTGTTCTGATCGTGGGGAAGAAGAAGGGTTTTAAAAAAAAGATACACCGTTATATTTTCATGCGCTATACCTGACAGTCAAATCGTCAGTGCATAACGCGTTAAATGTGGGCACTATATATGTATAGAGCGGTAATATATCGCGCTATACATTAACGGACAAAAATCTGTTAATGTATAGCGCGGTATATTACCGCGTTATATATAGAAATGTAGCTTATTTTTTTCCCACATATTAACGTCACTTTTGTCCAGAAACCGAATAATTAGGTTCCGGACTCGTAGGGCAGGGGCGGGACAGGGGCTTAATGGGGCAGGGTAGTGCAATATTTTTACTAGGCTGGTAGGGCGGATCAAAACATATTTTTAGAAAATGCAAGGAGTTTTAGCTTCATTAAAAAAGTCAAAAAGTTATAAAAACTTAAATAGAATCTTGCAAAATGAAAAAGAAAATTTAAGAAAATGAAGGAGAATCTAAATAGGGCAAGACAGAGCAAGGCTTAATATGGAAAATACTTAAAAAGGTGCTAAATAGGACAATGCAGGGTGGGTCAAAAGCTTAGCATGTCACACCTTGCCCGAGTCCAGAACCAAAGTGTGGTTCTTTTGGACATAAGAGACCGAAATAAGTAGAAAAAAAATTGGTAACATTTCTATATCAACACCCTTTTAAAGGGCGCTATACTTTAAAGTCCGTTTTGGACGTTAAGATATAGCGCCCACTAAAAGGGCGTTATATATACAGGCGATATACCTGGAAGCTGATAAGATTGCTATGTAAAGCACAGTTTCTTAAAGCGCTATATGTATATCAACCGCGCTATACATAGATAAGTAGTCGTCCCTTTCCCTTCTCCCACGTTCAAAAAATAGAACTCCCCCCAATTTTATGAAAAGGTTCAGCAGTCTCCCCCCATTAATTTGAAAAAAAACTCGAGTGGACCCCACCCGTCCCACAAAAAGTAAAGAATGTTGGTCCCACATCCTAGCCAAGCCTTCCCTTGTTGTAGGTTGCTTGTTTCAGACTCAAATCTTCAATTCTTCAACTTTTCGAAAAACATAAATCGAGGTATTCTGATTTAATTTATGTCGAAACTTGTATAAATAATGCATATTAGTTGTTTTGAATGTGTTCCATGTTAATTTTTATTTTTTTGCGATTAAACTGGTATGTTATTTTTATCCGGACTAAGATATTAGTGTGCTAAAAAATATGTAAAATTGAGAAATTATTATTATTTGTTAATAAAAATATTAATAAATTACTTTACTGTTTTATATGTATTTTCGCGAATGTTTTGTGATTAAATATATTTATTGTTTTTATCTAGCTTAGATTATTTATTTGCTTAAAGACTAGTAATATAGTGTCCTTTTAGCGTAGTAAAATGTAGAGCGTTTTAGCGTAGTATCCCTGTAGTTTAAGTATCTCTTATACTAAAAAATACGTTAAAATAACTGATAGATGAAACACAAACTCTGGAACCCATATGTGAATATTAATAATTAAATTTTGTATAATTATAAAAATTAATTATTTAATTTACAAACAAGCATATAAAATTATAAAACTAACATGTAAAATAATAAAACTGACACATACAAGAATTCAGGATAGCTTGGTGCTACTGGGCCTCAAATATCGAGATTGGAACCCATATGTGAATACTCTGTCCAATTAAATATTGTATAATCATAAAAATTAATTATTTAATTTACAAACAAGCATATAAAATTATAAAACTAATATTTAAAATAATAAAACTGACACATACACAAATTCAGAATAACTTGGTGCTATTGGGCCTCAAATATAGAGCCTGGAACCCATATGTGAATACTCTGTCCAATTAAATATTGTATTATCATAAAAATTAATTATTTAATACACAAACAAACATGTAGTTAATGTTGTTTAATTTACAGTAGACGACATGGACGTGCCGCCTATGCACCCCGGACCTTTCTACGATGAGATATTGTCGTTACAGGGCGATCATAGGTCCGCCCACATATGGGAGGGAGAGTTACTGGCCCAGACTCTCCGCGCCAGGAGAGTGGCCGACATGTGAAATTTTCTGAAGGGCAAAGTTCTCCATCCCCGTGTAGTCATACGCCTGCAGGATACGGGCTTCTACAGAATTTTGGAGATCGGGCGGCTGCAGCTTGATTAGTCTTTGGTCACGGTCCTGATAGAGCGGTGGCGACCGGAGATGCAGACATTCCACCTGCCCATTAGCGAGGCCACCATCACGCTGCAGGCCTGGAGGTTTTATATGGGTTGCCCGTTGATGGACACCCCATCGCTCTGCCGCAGGCCATGAGAGAGATGACACGTGGACAGTATTTGGACATGCTTTTGCAGCTCACTAGTTTCAGGCCACAGGATGAGACAGCACAGGCAGAGGCCAGGCGTCTGCAGTTGACGACTATTCGACAACATTTGGAGATATTGCACCCCGACATCACTGGCGATACAGAGGATCTGCTTGACCGTTATACGAGGTTGCTGCTACTCCTTATGTTTGGAGGGGTCTTGTTCCCAAAAACTTTGGGGAACCTAGTCAGCTTGAGATTTCTTCATCATCTTGAGCGGCTAGATGATTTATCCCAGTACAACTGGGGTGCTGCTGTTCTCACCTACTTGTACAGGCAGATGTGTCGGTCGAGCATGGGCACCCAGCATGACATATGTGGATTTTTTTCGCTGCTACAGGTGATAACATATTTGAATACTCTATTCATCATAACATATCTAGTAAAATTATATCTTTAATTTTACATCAACTTTGTATGTTAGGTTTAGGCTTGGGAGCGGTTCCTGCAGTTGCAGCCACCTCTACAACTATTATCTCTGGATGTACCACCTTTGTTTCTCCCTCTAGCTAGGAGGTGGGTTCTCCGGTGGGGATATGTACGAGAGTACGAGGCTCGGCATAATCTCCCCCTTTGCAGGGATTTGTTGGATATGCTGGAGGGCGCACAGGTAAATTTATACCTAAGTTTACTTGGCATAGCTTCACATGTGTTGCGTATACTCATGTTTTCTATTGTTACTTAATAGTTCATCTGGACGCCATAGAGCGACGAGTTGATAGATGGCTTACCCGATTATTTCTCGACCGACCGACTTATTTGGAGCTCTTACGTCCCGCTGATGTGACTTGATATTGTGGAGCATCATGCCACGGAGCGGGTACTTCGCCAGTTTGGCCGTCCGAAGCTTGTACCGATGCCGCTCACATGGCAGCCCACACATTACCAGCGGGATGATCGTTCCAGGGTGGACGTCGCACATGTGGCATGGCTAGAGGTGCAGGTCGATACTTGGGACTGACGACTTGACCTGGTTCCCACCCCCTTCAGCGCGCTGGACGGATACTTTTCATGATTATATGTTCCGGTATCACGGTCTTACCCAACTTTTCATCGGGAATCCCATTCATCGAGCTGGCAGTCGGTACATCCATATGCCGGACGGCACGAGGCACTGGTATGTTATTTGGTATTGTTACTTATATAATTGTAACCTAGCGTTCTGTAATTTATATTTTACACGTTGTACATGCTATTGGCCTTCATTATTCTACCAGTTGGGACTGCAGATGCAGTAGCATGCTGACGAGGGAGTGACCACTTTGCACGATTATGGCCGGCAGGTTACAGAGCTGGCTGCCCGAACACTATGGCGAGCCCGAGAGGATCAACGCTTAGGACAAGACCTTGCTTATGTGGAGCCAGAGCAGTACTAACAAGGTAGGCGTGTCCCACAAGGTAGGGGTGCCCCACGAGGCAGGGTTGTCCCACGGGGTCGTGGGGGCGGCGAGGAGGTGGTCCCCAGTAAAGGGGCATTGAGGCACCTGTTGAGGATGTTCGAGCTGATCTGTCGGGTGACCTCCATGAGCTAGACGACCATCACAGCAGCATGCCGTCATACAACCTTGGGTTGCAGTTCACTCCAGGGACTTCGCAGGTGACCCCGTCAGGTCCATTGCTGATCACGGGCACGAGCATTACCAGAGAGGATTGGGATGCGTACTTTCCAGGCCCATCAACCGCTGCTAAGGATCGGTCAACCCGAGATGTGGATAGTGGACGCCGGCTGAGTTATGGCTCATCATCGAGGAGTGCTAGGGATCTTTCACAGGCGCAGGTATGTTTGTATTACTATTAAATTCAATTTTATTTTTTTCCTCATTGATTTGCCTTAAATAACTTTATAATTTTCTTATTAAGGCTTCATCCTCGCCCATCATGGAGGCAGCTTTGTGCGATGCTGAGCTGGCTGCGACAGAGGATTATATTCAGGAGCCCGACGAGATCATGGTAAGACAATTTCAATTTTTGTGACTTAACACGTACATTTTTAATATATATTTTCATATACTGAGCTGACTTATTCTTCTGTAGGTTACTACTGGACCAACGGCCCCTTCTACCGATCCTGCCAGTACTACTGATGATCATGCTGCAGCGCATCCTGCGATAAAGAGGCGACGTGATGAGGATGATCCTGATAGCGT
Organism: Nicotiana knightiana; assembly: GCA_005239525.1. NCBI lineage: Eukaryota > Viridiplantae > Streptophyta > Magnoliopsida > Solanales > Solanaceae > Nicotiana > Nicotiana knightiana. The sequence goes on along the minus strand of ML405607.1, from coordinate 226,368 downwards.
AGCCGGGCGGGGTGGGATGCGCCTCAGGCCAGCGGCTGCATTGAAGCACACAGGCTGTGGGACACATTGATTTTCTTTTTTGTATTTTATGTAAATAATCGCAACAATTTTTATTGTTTACATTATATGAGCATTATGTATTTATTTCCCCGGTTCTTCGTTATTTTAATACTACAACACAAATACAAACATAGCAACTTAACATAATTTAAATTCAGTATACATAATGAAAATACATGACATGGAAAGCATAAAGATAAAATACTACACTCAACACATACATATGTTTGTTTAGTCACTATCGCCCATTATTTTCTGCTTCAACCACTCAAATTTCTCCAACAACCTATTTTTTTCTTCTTCTACCTCTTTTAGTTTCTCCTTCAACGCTGCAATTTATCGTTTATATTCAATCTCATCATGTTCGTATCTTTTGTTCAAATCATGATAATACTGCAAAGTTCGTTTGTAGCATTCCTGCTTACATGGTTCATCAAGCCATACCTCAAAATTGTAATAATTTTCGTTGTTGCCTCCAAACATGTTCACACACATCCAGTATCCGTGCCCAACATGACCATCCTCCCAACATTTCATCACCATACAACGTTTGCCACAATAGCACTTTGGTATATAAATGTGTTCAGACATTTGTTAAAGCGAAAAAAAATGTTGCTTTTATGGTATATTTGCTATTTGTTATGGTTAAACACAACAAATAACTAGAATGCGCTAATTATTTATAGGCAAGACAACACACATAACGTAGTATTTAATCACGCTATGCTTCACGTGTTAAAGATTCTTTCGGATACAATACAACTTTTTCGCAGACGAGCAGCTTTTTAGGTCGACAAGACAACACACATAACGTAGTATTTAACCGCGTTATGCTCACACATAACGTAGTATTTAACCGCGCTATGCTCACACATAACGTAGCATTTAACTGCGTTATGCTTCACGTGTTAAAGATTCTTTCGGATACAATACAGCTTTTTCGCAGGCGGGCAACTTTTCAGGTCGATAAGACAACACACATAACATAGTATTTAACTGCACTATGCTCACACATAACATAGTATTTAACCGCGCTATATTTCGCGTGTTAAAGATTCTTTCGGATAAAATACAGCTATTTCGCAGGCGGGCAGATTTTCAGGTCGACAAGACAACACATATAACGTAGTATTTAACCGCACTATATATATTCACATATTTATCAAACATCTTCCTCCTCTGACAGTGTAGTTTTCTAATAATTTTAGGCTGAAATTCGAAAGTCAACATAATAAGTCTAACATTGTATTTAACCGCGCTAGACAAAATGCTTGAGAATTTAACAAGAAGAAAAAATTTAACAGGAGTTAGGAATTTTTTTGAATGGACTTTTGTAATATCCTTAACGCCTTTAAATAAGGCAATGCCCAGCTCGGGGGTTGGATTTTTTGAGGTATAGCGCCCTTTTAAAGGGCGCTATACCCATTTGAATTATTGTTATGTCAGTTAAACGCAGAAGAGTTATTGGTGGACCCACAAAATATGTATAGCCCTTTATAACTGCACTACACATAGCAGTCTTATCAGCTTCCAGGTATATCGCCTTTAAGAAAGGCGTTTTATATATAACGGCCTTTTAATGAGCGCTATATCTTAACGTCCAAAATGAACGTTAAAGTATAGCGCCCTTTAAAAGGGCGTTATATATAGAAAGATTACCAATTTCTTTTTACACCTATTTCGGTCTCTTTTATCCAAAAAAAACACACTTTAGTTCTGGACTCCACCTTGCCTTGCCTTGCTCTGCCCTACCTACTTTCGTTTATTTCGAAAGTAGTCAGATTACATTTTATAGAACTCAACACGTATCGTCACTCACTTTACTTTATTACACCAAAAATAGTAAAAAAAAAATTACTCGATTTGCCTAAATATCACAAAAGCTACTAAATAATTTTTCACTAAAAAAGTCATAACAGCTTTGCCGAAATATCGTAGAAATATCTCCTATGTTTCCTCTTAGTATCTCTCTTTGATTTTTAAGCAAAATTAAATAATTTCTTATTATAAAACATAATTTAGTAACTTTTGTGATACTTCAGTAAAATGAGTGAATTATTACAAAAAATAATAATTCAGTGATTCTGGTATAATAATATAAAATTTGAGTGAACCATATATGAAATTAACCTCATTTTTATTCATAAATAAAAGGAAAATCACAAAGGTCTATGTATGAGTTCAAATATTCACATTATTTAAAAGCTTATGTTTTTCAAATTTTCAGAAAATGAGCGTCTCAAATCAAAGTAGAAAAATTATTTTGGGACGAAAAAAGCATTATTCTAATACTACTATTATAATAGTTGCTCCATTCACTTTTTTGGGTCTAAAAATCCTAAGCTGGGCAGACTGGGCCCTTAAATTTTGAAGAAAGCAAGCCTTTGGGCCTCATAATCTCATTTTTACAGGTTGGTGTCATATTTGGACCTATAAGGGAGACGGACTCCATTGACACCGTATTTTTGCAGAAGAGATGGCAGAAAACGATGAGTTTTACCTGAGATATTACGTGGGTCATAAAGGAAAATTCGGTCACGAGTTCTTAGAGTTCGAGTTTAGGCCAGATGGCAAGCTCCGTTATGCTAACAATTCAAACTACAAGAACGATACCATGATTCGCAAAGAGGTCTTCCTTACCCCTGCTGTCCTCAAGGAATGCCGTCGCATTGTTGCCGATAGCGAGGTCCTTTTTTTTTTCCTTCTTTCTTTCTTCCGTTTCTATTCGATTATATTATTATATAATCAGTATTGGGTCAACTCAGTATCTTGGTATTTCAATTTGGTGTTTAGGGTTTTACATTTTTGGTTGTGGTCTAAAATGTTTTCGGGGTTAATTTACAGCTGATTTTTGCTAAATTGTTGTTTGTGGGTCTGTACTTTGCCTAATGCAAAGCATAGTCTACAAGCTCGTGTAAAGCTATGATGTGGAGGATTAACTTATCAAAAAAAAAAAAAACTTTGATGTGGTACAGAGGCATAGCTGATTGGTTGATTGATTCTTTACGGGTTTTCAAATTGCTGGCTGTTAGCTTTAGGTTGTTACTTTCATCCTGATGCTGGGAATATGCAAGTTATTTTGAAGGCCAGTGATTGTGGGAAGGCCAATGAAAGGAATACTAATTCTTAGAGCCATTCTGATCTAAGAATGTTAGTAAAGCAGCAAACTTCTCATCCTGGAAGGAAATAATCATGATATTTTGAGCAATTTTGGCGTAAAGTTCATTGTAAAGAAGCATAATTATCATTTTGAAAACATGACAACTAGGTGTAAGCATATGTATTCCTAATCCTAAATGGAATGTAATGGTGTAGGAATCCATATAAACATAATATCTATTTAGATATGATAGAATGAACAGCTGAATATACTACTTTAGGATCTTCCGATGCTTTTGTTGTTATTGCTCTCACCTGTCATTTCGCCACCTTAGATTGAGTCCACGACCTTTGTTTAGCTATGGAATAGGTGAAGAGGAGATTTCTTGTTGTTTTAGGTTGAATCTTTTTCCTTTTTTTTTTCGGGAGGGGGGAGGGAGGGGTGGTGGTGGATAGGGGTTTCTTTTATTGAGGCTGATGTAATATGTGTTTTATACGACTCCATTTTTATACTCCTTCAACCTCTTTACTTCCTCAGTTTTATTACTTGATTATTATTATTCAGATTACAAAATGGAAATGGTTAAAGGTTGTGGGTGTTTGTTTATTATAGATCATGAAGGAAGATGATAACAACTGGCCCGAACCAGATAGAGTGGGTAGGCAGGAGCTTGAGATTGTAATGGGAAATGAACACATATCTTTCACTACATCTAAGATTGGTTCGCTAATGGATGTTCAGACCAGTAAAGATCCCGAGGGACTTCGTATCTTCTATTATCTTGTTCAGGTATGGATCTACAAGAGTTTTCTATCTTTCTTTACTTCTTTATATGAATACATTAAAAAGTTTTTTGTAAGTAGTTGCAATGTTGGACACATTAGTTTGTGAAAATTATAATAGAGATGCAAAAAGATATTCTGGCTATTGACATCCACATTTTGTTAAACCCCAACCAAAAAAAAAAAAGGTGAAGCAACAATTTTGGTCCTTCATCTAACAGAGTTAATTTTCAGATAACTCCTCTTTCTCCTTTCTAATGGTCAAGATGTACAATGTATCAGAGGCGTATTTAGGATTTGAAGGTGGCGGATGCCACTATTGTTTTTTAATGTACACCTTATAATGACTAATGTAGAGTTTGTTAAGAATGTGTATTCATTCAGTTCGATTTTTTTTTTTTTTTTTGTTGAGTTTATTCGGGTTAATTTGATAGGCATTTTTTATTTACAAATATGAAAATTCCATCTCAAATATTAAGAAACAAACGTAATAAGCATTTTAAGCAAGAAATCACTCCTTTATTATTGACAACACAAGTAAAATTAATATTTTCATTAGGAGAATGTTACATCTTTTTTTTATACTAAAAATAAATTTGCACAAGTAAAATATCAATCAGAATAAGAAAAAACTCTTCAACGGATAAATTATACCCCATAAGAAAATGTAAAATAAGGTAAACTCAATATTTACAAAATTTTCATCAAAATCTAATAGTAAAGAGATTTAACTTGTATTTAACAACCATAAAATAGCATAAATCTTTATGATATAATAAAAAAAGAAATTATGAAGATTAAATTTGATCTCAATCCAAAATTTCCGTCGGAACCCAAGTTTTTTCAATTTTGGAAGAAGAAAACTCACATCTTTGATATTTATTAAGAGAAATGCTGATTTTATCAAATTTTATAATTTTGCAGTCTCTTTTTTGAGTGTTCTCACTAGAAATCACAACAAAAATAATAGAATAGAGGAAAGAAATATAAAAATAATTAAATGACAAATTAGGAAATTGGGAGGTAGTCGAAAAGGGAAATGAATGAGACAAAAGGAAATAAAAAGCACAAAGAATGGGAGAGTCGGACAAGGTTCAAGATAAATTCGAACTTGGGTTTTACACACGAAAAAAGCTTTCAAAAAGGTCTACGAGCCATGACACCTTCGTCTACTTTGCGATTGTGGGTGGCAATATCAAATATTTAATGTAATTTTAGAAAATTTCTACATAGGTATATAACAATTTTACCAATCTAGCGGGTGCCATGCCATCCCGTCTCTAAAGGGTGGATCCGCCCCTGACGATGTTGGAGGGTCAATTTTCTGATTCACTTCAAATTAACCCATTTGGCCTTTATTGGAGCTTTACAAGCAAGATAGTATTAGAGTCTTAAGGGTCCTCTCTCTGTGTAAACTGATGTTATATGTTATATGTCTCCTGGACTTGATCTGCTTCCCAGTTTCTGAGTTCCATAAGAAAATCTAATCCCACAAACTCCATCTTTAGATTGCACTAGAAGCTGGTTGGTGAAGTCCCTCATTCCATCTTTAAATGAATAGAGAAGTGAGATTTTGATTTCTTTCCATCAAAGACCTGTTGTTTAGAGACACTCTTCTCAATGCAAGCTGGTCTTAAATTGTGGCCTCATTTCTGCCTAATGCTGCTTATTCAGTGGCTTATTTTCTTCTTTTCCTCATCTTCTACCCTTTCAACATGGTTTGATCATAATTAGAAGGGAGAAGTGATGGTTATTTTATTAATACATTGTCTTTTGAGGAGAGGAGGAGAGATTAGAATAGTTAAAAAGAAAACAAAAGAAAGAGTAACGGATGTGTGAGAAAGTAAAACTTTTTGGCTTACAACTTGAACCAACTTCATCCTTAAGATTCTTGCCAACCTTTTTCTTTCCCCTTTCTACCTTACGACAAAAATGACCTCTTTTTTAGTTTCCCACCCGGTGTCCGGTACCCGCATTGGAGCCCGACTATATCCGGATTCGCACATCGTAGGGCCTCATTCGGGGGGGAGCACTCCCTACCAAGGATTTTTCCATACCCAAGGCTCGAACCCGAGACCTCTGGTTAAGGGAAGAGCAACCCCATCTGCTGCACCACATCCTTTGGTGGTGACAAAAATGACCTTGGATGGCTATAAAGACCGGCTAGCAAGAAAACCGACATGCTTTCATGTTGCAGCAATTCATCTCCTCCTCCTCAAGTTCATTAAGGACATCCAAATTTGGAAACTAGTTGCACTCCAATGAAGAATCCCATGATTTTATAACAATGCAACTAAGGTCTTCAAGATTGGGAAACCTTTTGAAAATATCCTCTCTGTTGTCTTCTGAATAGGAAAGCACGACCTTCCTTAATATTCTCAAGCTCTCTAACTTTGCGTCCTTTGCTAACAGTATTGCTTCGTTGATTTCCAAATCAAAGAAAGAACAAGTATAGATGCTCAGATGTCACAGCTTTGCAAGATTCCATATTCTAGGTACTACTATGGTCGATCCCCTAATAAACACCACCAGAGTCTCTAGATTCCAGAGGTTTGACAATGAAAAAGGGAGAGATTTAACATCCGTCCGAATCTCCAAGCACCTCAAATGAACTAGCAGGCCTATTTCATTCAGCAAATAACCTTCTAGAAAGAGAGGATCCAGGTTCAACACTCTAAGAAGCCTCAAGTCTCTTAACTGATAGATATAGGAAGAACAATGAGACATCGCATATTCATCAACCTTCAAAGAGAGCAGGTATTTACTGGTGGATCTTTTCTTTTTTGAAGGCGATGTCGATTGTTTAGAGTGGTCAATAGTAGAATGAAGGATATGTTGATCATAAGGAATGATCATTCGACGCTGCATCAGATCTGAAGCGCCAAGATGAATCACTTGAACTTCTGAAGTCAAAGAACTTCTGAAGTCAAACAAAAGTCATGCACAAGATCATGAATTTGGAAATAGAAGATCTCACCTTGACTGTATGTAACCATTACCAAGCTACTGAAAATTAAATCATCCATATAAGCCTTCATCTCAGTCTGTTCAGCAAGTCCTTCGGCACTCCAAAAATCTTTCAGCCATTGACTTCAATTTGTCTGTCCTTCGAATAACTTCCGAGGTAAAGGAAGCACGGTTTTATGTGATCTGGTAATTGACTCGTTTGGGCCATACTGCATCTTCCGAGGGCATTAAAGTGGATCCTAAGAAGATTGAGGCAGTTCAGAACTGGCCTAGACCTATTTCAGCTATAGAGATTCGGAGCTTCCTGGGTTTGGCGGGTTTCTATTACCCTCTTTCCTCTCCCCTTTCACATTGCTTAGCAGAAATAGAAGCTACAAGCCATCCCATCCTCCATCTAGACCCTCTTAAGCCCACATCAATATCCCTCACTTGTCATACGAGTTAACCCCAGCTTGGATACCCTTCATCATCTCCTTCCCTTTATGTTGGAGGGATTCTGAAGGATTTCCTGTTCTCGATCAACTAGTTCCATTGCTTTGCGCCATTTTGTTATGGTAGTTGACATGTTATTATCTTTAAATCAAACATCATTGATGCATTTCTTTAAGTTTGTTTCAGCAAATTGGTGTTGGTTCTCAGTCTTGGAATACTTCTGCACAATTTGACTCTTGGTTTTCGTTGCAGGATTTGAAGTGTTTTGTGTTCTCTCTCATCTCACTCCATTTCAAGATCAAGCCTATTTAACTCGTGCATTTAACGTGCTGAAATTTAGCAGGACGTGCTTGGCTTGATCTTTTAAATGTGTTGAGTCGTGTATCCTGGAAGTTAGAGAAGTGAATTTGTATGATGTCGTTTGGTGAATTTGTATGATGCCGTTGTTCTTTGTTTTGCTTTTGTTGAATTTATGGAATTAGTTGTTTTCTAGACCTTGTTTTGCGAGTAAAGATAACTTTTCTGTGCTCTCTCTTTTCTTTGCGTATTTTTCTCTTATTTATCTTGCCATTACTTGTTAGGCATGGAGGGCACGAGGTTTTTTTGTCATCTAATGTTCTTTGAGTAGTGTAGCAAAATGGTTAAAATTTACAATTATCCGCCTCACCCAACCCATTTTAACGCCATAAATAGATTATCTGGAGGTATTTTGGGCATGTTTTATAATTTCTTCCATTTTTTTGCTAGCTCGTCAGTTAAAGATAGGGGTGACAATTTGAGCCCAAACTTGTCCAACCCGCCCAGAGATTAATGGGTTGGCTACAAACATTTTTGCTTATGGGTCTATTTGGGCTGAACTTAAGTTAATTCATTATTTTTATAGTCCATTCTGACCCATTAAGCAGTCTAAATACAACTCATGAAACTCACCCAAAACAAAGGGATTTCAACCTAACTTATGTAGAAATTTACTTAGTTGCCTAAATTTCATTTTCTTTTTGTATATTCAATTTTCTGTTTTGTTATTTTTCTGTACCACCCCTACCACCACCAACCAACCCCCACCCCTACCCCCTTCAAAAACTTTTTTTTTTACTTTTTTTTTTGTATTTTTATTTTTTGTTTTTTTGCACCACCCACCCTACCCCCTCCCAAAAAATTTTTTTTAACCTTTTTTTTGTATTTTTATTTTCTGGTTTTTTGTACCACCCACCCTACCCCCTAACCCCCCC